>SJYA01001803.1:379688-452641 GCA_006410615.1 Neotragus moschatus
ATTTCATGGCTGCAGTCACCATCTGCAATGATTTTGGAGCCCCCCAAAATAAAGTCTGACACTGTTTCCACTGTTTCCCCATCTATTTGCCATGAAGTGATGGGACCAGATGCCATGATCTTCATTTTCTGAATGTTGAGCTTTAAGCCAACTTTTTCACTCTTCTCTTTCACTTTCATCAAAAGGGTTTTTAATTCCTCTTCACTTTCTACCATAAAGGTGGTGACATCTGCATATTCCAGCTTGTGCTTCTTCCAGCCCAGCGTTTCTCATGATGTACTCTGCATATAAGCAGGGTGACAATATACACCCTTGACATACTCCTGTTCCTATTTGGAACCAGTCTGTTGTTCCATGTCCAGTTTTAACTGTTGCTTCCTGACCTGCATACAGGTTTCTCAAGAGGCAGGTCAGGTGGTCTGGTATTCNGATTCCAGCTTGTGCTTCTTCCAGCCCAGCATTTCTCGTGATGTACTCTGCATATAAGTTAAATAAGTAGGGTGACAATATACAGCCTTGACGTACTCCTTTTCCTATTTGGAACCAGTCGTTATTCCATGTCCAGTTCTAACTGTTGCTTCCTGGCCCGCATACAGGTTTCTCAAGAGGCAGATCAGGTGGTCTGGTATTCCTGTTTCTTTCAGAATTTTCCAGAGTTTATTGTGATCCACACAGTCAAGGGCTTTGGCATAGTCATAAAAGTAGAAATAGATGTTTTTCTGGAACTCTTTTGCTTTTTCGATGATCCAACAGACGTTGGCAATTTGCTCTTTAGGAGAGTTAAAATTAAAACACTAACACCAAGTGCTGGCACAGCTGTGGAGCGATGGGAACTTTCTGCACTGCTGGAGGGAGTGTAAAATGGTACAGCCACTTTGGAAAACATAAACCTATCACATGACCCACAATTTGACTCATAGGTGTTTGCCACAAACACAGAAAAATGTATGCTCACATTAATATCTATAAACAAATGTGTATAGTAGCATCACTCAAGGCTCCAAAAATTGGAAACAACCCAAGTGTCCATGAACCAGTGAACGGATAAACATACTGGGTGTCTTCAGGTCATGGGGTGGCACACACTGTTGCGGGTGAATTGTAAGAGTGTGGCATCAAGTTTAAAAAGCCAAGCGTGAAGACTACCTACTGTAAGAGTCCGTGTACGGCCAATTATCTTAAAAGACCAAACCACAGCTCAGCTGGTAAAGAATCTGCCTGCAAGGCAGAAGACCCCAGTTTGATTCTTGGGTTGGGAAGATCCACTGGAGAAGGGATAAGCTACCCACTCCAGTATTCTTGGGCTTCCCTGGTGGCTCAGCTGGTAGAGAATCTTCCTGTAATGTGGGAGACCTGGGTTCGCTCCCTGGGTTGGGAAGGGAACAGTACCCACTCCAGTACTCTGGCCTGGAGAATTCCATGGACTGTACAGTCCATGGGGTCGCAAGGAGTTGGATGTGACCAAGCAACTTTCACTTTCACAGTGAGAGGGCAGGGAGAGGAAGGAGGAGACTGGCTACGGGAGATGAGGGAAGTCCGAGGACGATGGGAATGTTTTACCTCGTCACTGCAGGGGTTACACGTCTGTACACATTTGTCAAAACTCATCGGATTGTACAGTTAACACTGGTGAGTTGAACTGTACATAAATTACAGACTAGCAGAGCTGAACCCCCGAAGCATCCTGAGTCAATGACCAAGAACAAGTCCAGTACTGCAATCACAACAGTGGGGAAGTAAGACTTCAGTTTCGTTCTGCCAGAGGATTCCTCTAAATCTAGGTGAGTGAAAGCAAAACACTGCCGACTTTCAGGCTTTCCCTGACGCCTCCCCCGCACCAGCCCCTCGCCCAGCTGCATGGCTCTCAGGGCACGTGGCCCAAGACTCTTGGTTTCTCTTCTTTTTAGACAACTTTGACCTTGTGTCCAGAGGGGTTTTGGTTCTCAGCTGCCCTGTCAGCGTGGACTTTCCATGTTGTGTTCCCCAGCTGACGTCCCAGGTCAGGAGTCCGGGTCATCTGAAAGTGCTCACCCTCACCCTTGCCCTTCATTTCCTGTGACACTTGGGGAACATTTGCAACAAGGGCGATCCTGAGGAGAAGGTTCTACAGGAGGGGATAGGTGGTCCTGGGATCCACTCAAGCCTGGAAAGGCTTGAGTCAGACAAAGCAGAGAGGTCCGCTAGCCCTCTGGGCCCACTTCCAAGACAGCCTGTACAGGGCTGAGCCTTCAAAGGGAAGGTCCTGGCCATCCTACGTGGCAAAGGTCCCAAGGAGAGGACACTGGCTTCTAGGATGACCAAGCACGGTCCCTCGAGCAGTGCCAGCCCCACAGGGAGCAGCTTCAACCTGTCTGGTAGGGCATCACCCAAATTTCCTCACCCTGGGTGGGGCAGCCTTCCAGCTTGAGGACACCCACCCTCGCCTATCAGTGAATTCCTAGGAAGGGCTTTCCCTAACCCAACTTCAAGCATCAGAGTAACAGGATTCAAGAGAAACTGATGTGAAAGGAAACTGCCTGGTCGGGCACCACTTCCCATCAGCGGGACGACCACAGCAGGAAGCGGGGGAGTCCCTGGGGCCGCCTGAGTCACAGACGTGGCCTATAACAGGCGCCCAGAATACACCTGTCAGGAGTCGCCCCCCGCACAGACAGAAAGCTGGCCTTCAGCCCTCCTGGCCCCTGGGTTTTCCTCCCACTGCCTGGCTCAGGGGCAAATTCAAGCCAGGCTGGGTCATAATTCCCAGGCGTGAATGAGAAGTAACTTGTGAGCTGGTTAAATGTCATCTATAACTGTGTTCTGGTGTCAGCTGATCTCTCACAACCAGCATGTGAGTTTCCTGAGGATTTACACTTCTGTGCCCCCCACCTGTTGGGCATGGTGGCCGCTCAAGTTTGAAAATGATGGTGATGGTTGAAGTCGGCCCTCCGGGTGACCTTTCCATGGTAAGTTCTCTGTGCAGACAACAGTCCCTAGTAGGGGCGTCAGGGCCCAGGGCTCCCCTCCTGCCACGTGTTCATGAGATCAAAGTTCAGAGCTGGGATTTCCCTGATGGTCCAGTGGCTCACACTTCAAGCTCCCAATGCAGGGGGCCCGGGTTCAATCCCTGGTTAGAGAACTAGATTCCCCTTCTCAAAACTAAGATCAAAGATTCCACTTTGCCACAACTAAGACCTGGCAGAGACAAATAAATAAAAAATAAAATTTATTTTTAAAATCACAGAACTAAGGGCATCCTTGGAGGAAAGTCCACCAGGTCTACCCGGTTCTGAGGTGGGCGTCCTGGCTGTTCCAGGTGTCTGTGAGTACCACTCCCACCTCCAGACCTGCCCTCTGTCTCAGTGGGAGATCCTACGTGCTCTGTACACACAGAGTGTCACCCACTTGGCCAACATGAAGCCCGGCTAAATGGCACCCTTTCTCCACACCTGCGCCCCGCGGCAGGGTGCTGCTGGAGGAGAACACGCACTGGCCGGCCGCCTCCCTCTGGTCCCGGCTTCCGTCCTCAGTGCGCCTTGCTGCTGCTGGACCCATCTCTCTCTCCTGCTCCCCCTGGAAACCATCGCATACTTTCTCCTCAGTCTCCTGCACCCCCTTGATCTGGTTTCTATTTCACTGAGAAAAAAATGTAAGCAACCAGAGGAGAAAGAGACAGGAGCCACGGTCTTCCTTTAATCAGGGTCTTCGTGGAGTGTTTACTTCCCAAGCCCAGCTTCCCAGGTCTGGCACTGCCCACAGCCCCAGGCCACTTCAGGAGGCTGTGGTGCTTACCTATGTGTGCCCTGCCACTGGCTGGAAGCCCTGGGGTTACAGTACCGGTTTGGGGTTCATCCTCCCCTATTGCACAAACACATAGCTTGCAAGTGGACACGAGTGGACCAAAGGAGGAAATTTCATTTCAAAGATCATTCAACCAGCATTCCTTTCTCAGTGCTGGGAACAGAGCTGTGGACAAGACAGAGTTTCTAGAACAGTGGGAGAGACCGTGCTGAAACATACACACACAGAATCACTATGTGTGCAGATCCTGTGAAGGGGAGGGAGTGGGGATGGTGGGGTGCAGTGACAGGACAGAGAAGAGACGTGGTTAAGGATCTTGAAATGGGGGGGGGGTACCCTGCCTCATCCAAGTGTGTCTAGAGTCAGCACCGGAGATCTTACAAGAGGACTGAGAGTCAGAGTCAGGGAAAGAGATGTGAGGACAGAAACCGAGACAGAAAGGAAGAGAAATTTGAAGCTGTTATGCTGCCGACTTTAAAGAGGAGGACAGGGTCCCCAAGCCAAGGAATGTGGGAGACTCTGGAAGGTGGAAAAGGCAAGGACATGGCCCTCCTCTGNGAGTCAGAGTCAGGGAAAGAGATGTGAGGACAGAAACCGAGACAGAAAGGAAGAGAAATTTGAAGCTGTTATGCTGCCGACTTTAAAGAGGAGGACAGGGTCCCCAAGCCAAGGAATGTGGGAGACTCTGGAAGGTGGAAAAGGCAAGGACATGGCCCTCCTCTGGAGTCCTCGGGAGGAGAACAACCCTGCAACACCAGACTGCTGACTTCAGGACCGTGGGGAAACAAGCCTGCATGCGTTTTAAAATTGAGGCAGAAAAGATATACTGCCTTATATTGGTTTCAAGGACACAGTGCAAGGATTCAATATCTGCATATACTGTGGAATGATCACCACAGTAGGTCTAACACCTGTCACCAGGTGGAATTACAGAGTTTTCTTCTTGTGATGAGAACCTTTGAGGTCTACTCTCTCAGCAACTTTCAAACATGTGCAGTTTTGTTAACTAGAGTCACCGTGCCATACGTCATATCCCCAGCACTTAAATTTGTCTTGTTTTAGGCCACTGAGTTGGTGGTGATTTGTTTTAGCAGTGAGAGGAAACTACATGATCTTAAATGTCGCCTGCTGATATCTATTCCTTAAATAATGAAAAAACAAAAAAAGCAATTCAGGTAATATGACAAGGCAGCAAGCTTCCATGACAGCTAAGCTACTTCAGTCATGTCTGATTCTGTGTGAGATTATTGACTGCAGCNGCAAAGAGTCGGACATGACTGAGTGACTGAACTGAACTGAACTGAACCCTCCTTTGTAATACTAAGTGCTGGATTGTTGTTATTTAATCTAATCTTGAGTCTCAAGAAACAAAACAGTTAATTCATTTATGGATTTAACAATTGGTTATCTTTGGTGTGGGGTAGTTTAAAAACAACTATGGTTACTCCCAACTAAATACAATCCTAGATCAGTTTTCTTTTTCAGTAAACATGCTAGAGTCACATTCTAGATCCCCTATACTCTGGACATCTGATCTTGGAATACAGTATTTATGCTTCAGGGTTATCATAACCCATAGGGTTGTCATGAGGATTACAGGAAATAACACAGCTGGGTGGTATAGCTCTTCAGAGCTGTGGTGTAAATTATGCTGTGAGTTGGTCTGGCTGCTAGCCCTCAGCCTCCAGACACCAAGAGCACAAACAGCCTCCAGGCTAGCAGAAGAGCCTTAGAAATCTTCAGGAAAATTAATCCCACTCATTCAGCAGCACCACAATTCCTCTGGACTAAAAAAGAGATACAATTAAGTGAGGGCATTCAGTTCACTTAGAAGCACGGTCCTTCTTACAGGAGTTTCCACTGTTCTGTGCTTCGGTATAATTATTATTGATTAATTGCCTGAGAATCTTAAACACTGACTCATTTCCTCAGAAACAAATAAAAACAGGACTTCCCAGCCCATTACCACACCTACCTCATCCTCATCACATAGTGTAGGGACCCTTTCAAAGGCACAATTCCCCATTAGACCATTGCTCCTTGGCTCCCATTCTCTCAATGAGAAACTCATCAACCCCTCCCCAGCCCCAGCTCACATTTAGGAGACCAGTTATACTGAGACGCTCCCAAAGGAAAACAGAGGCTGGTCTTCAGCACATGCTAGGTGCAGAGAGATGCCCTGTTAGGTTGGAGCTCAGAATCCCTGACCTAGCTAAACAGAATTACATAATTTTTCACTAATTTACTCAGAAAATGTATCAGCAAAGCTCATTAATTTCTAAAATTAAATTCACAGGGGAACAAATTTAAGGCACAGTTTTTCCATGAATTTCTAATGGCCTCTGTTAGTTATTTCAGTAGAGATACACGAGCAGATTGCAAGTAAGCCACTTTGTAGAAACAACAGGATGGGCTATGATTCCCTAGGAAATCCAACTAGAAATTCCCAAGGGCTAACACCCTTTATTCTTCTTTGTAGGAGCCAGACCAACATTTAACTTAAAACCTGCAAACATGACCTTCCCCTTTTCATTTAAACATTTCAGAGATTTAAAGAAGAAAATATAAATCACACTAGGTATAGGAAATCCAAATGCCCTAAGAATGTCTTTTCCAATATTATATGATTGGAAATGCAAATGATTCAGATTTGAAACAAAAGGTGATGGCAAGGTTGTCACTCATAAAGAGATGAATGGTCAGTGTGCTGAACTTCATCTCCAGTAAATATGAGAAGAAAGTATATGTACTGGCATTGCTTTGCGGGAATAAGCTATATAAATTAAATAGTTGGGACCATGAAGGTTGAAATGGGAGGCATATGGGAGTTTACAGAACTCCTATACCTGGTTTCTTAATACAATATTAAAATCATGGCCAACATCATTTATTGAGCATGACTCTGTGGTACGTGATTGTGAAAACTACCTTTAAACTTCACAAGAGCCCTACAGGATAGAAATGACTTTTGAGCTCTGAATACCCCACCAGAGTTAAAAGCCCAATTTTTGGAAGCCAGGGCTGATTTCAAAGCCTGAGATTGTATTGAGTGGGGCACTTGGATTCTTGAAGCATATTTACTGCTCTGACCTGTCACCTACTTATGGTTGAGATCTCTGACTTCAGTTTTTATCTTGAGTAATTCCAAAGACAAGCATATGTCAAATCTTCCCACTCCTTTTTATTTAGACAAATTGATATTTTTGTCTTTGAAATTCTAAATTGTTTAAATGAAAACAAGACAGTCATATATGTGGCTGTTATGTCAAACTCATGCGTGAAGATGCACTGAGATCTTTCAGACACATTTTTCTTTAAGTCTTGACCTATTCTGTTATTATCCCGACTTATGAACAAAAACAAAACAAAAAACCCCACATACACATTCCTACGTTCTCTTTCTCCTCATTCCTTCTGAATTAATGCCCTTATTTTTCAGTTCTGAGATGGGCTCACCTGTTAGTCCTGGCTTCTTGGATAAATTTGTTCAAAGAATATCCCCCCAAACAACTCTTTCTGCACTGTATCTCCAAGGGACACAACAGTGCAAAGAATAGGGCTCAGAATGGCTATAAAGGGCTGAGTCCTGAAGATATCAGTGATGGGTACAGCTATGGCAGCCAACTCCATTTAGGGTTCTTGACCATTGCCTGGAGAAGTGAAAGCTGAGTCAGACTCACTTGTCCCTTTGATGGGTGGCTCTTGAGGACAAGAACGACATAGGCTTCATGCACGCATTCTCTGTGCCAAGCACAGTGCCCACGTCATGTTAGATGCCCCACGTATATGCTTGCATGTAGGGCTTCCCTGATGGCTCAGGCTGTGAAGGGTCTGCCTGCAATGCGGGAGACCCAGGTTCAACCCCGGGGTGGGGAAGATCCCCTGGAGAAGGAAATGGCAACCCACTCCAGTATTCTTGCTTGGGAAATCCCATGGACAGAGGAGCCTGTTGGTATGCTATAGTCCATGAGGTCACAAAGAGTCGGACACGGCTGAATGACTAACACTTTCACTTCATATGCTTACAAAAAAGATGAAAAAAAATCTAATCTCATGTTTGAGCTTCTAGGCTTATATTGTAATATGTTTGATCCTTTGAACTAAACTAAGAAGTCTACAAGTAATTGTGGAAAAATCTACGATTGCTTCACGCAGTGCAGGCACAGGCTAAAATTATGCACACACACATACTTTGTAATATCCTTTATACCTAATATGTGAGCTTCCTGGGTAGAGGAGTGGTAAAGAATCCACCTGCCAATAGAGGAGACGCAAGAGACACAGGTTAGATCCCTGGACTGGGAAGATCCCCTGGAGAAGGAAATGGCTACCCACTCCAATATTCTTGGCTGGGAAATCCCATGGACAGAGGAGCCTGGCCGGTGATAGTCCATGGGATCCCAAGGAGTCAGACAAGACTTAGTGACTGAACAACAAAAACTATCAGTATTATCAGAGTTGACTTTGAAACTCTGAATTTCATTCTGCAACTCTTCATCCTATGATCTTGGACAAATTACTTAATCTTGCTCAGTTTCATTTTCCTAATTTGTGACGTGAAATAATAATTATATCTAACTGAGTTTTATGAGAATTAAATAAAATGGCTCAAAGTTTTCTTTGTGGGTGTGATTTTGTTAGGAAAAAGTAAACTACGTCCCTGACTTTGACATCAGGTTCAGGATGGGTTCCGAGTATAATACTGAGTGAGGCAGAGGAGGGAGGGTGGGGAGAGAGAGGCCAGACCAGGCGGGCAGGGGAACAGGAAGGAGGCCGGTCTGCACCTTCCCTTCCTCAATCGCTACATAAGTTCGTTCATCAGCTTTTATAGAAGTACTGCTGTTATGTGGGTTTCCCAGGTGGGCTCAGCGGTAAAGAAGTCACCTGCCAATGCAGGAGACACACGAGATGTGGGTTGGATCCATGAGTCAGGAAGATTCCCTGGAGGAGGAAATAGCAGGCCACTCCAGTATTCTTGCCTGGAAAATTTCATGGATAGAGGAACCTGGCAGGTTACAGTCCATGGGGTTGTAAAAAGTCAGACATGACAGAGCGACTGAGCACACGCACACACTGTTGTAACATATTCTGAATCTGGACTCACCATTCCACTTAATCCACCAAAGTCAGGAGCAACATAAGCAGTGGAAACTAAAAATAAAAGTTGTAGCATCTCCGTGTGGCTCTAGAAAAAAAGCAACAAAACTCCCTTCTGAGGAAACAACTATAGGAATTGCAGTGGGGACACAGAAAGCCCATTTAACTGCTTGAGCCCCAGTTGTATCCTGGATGATGGTCAGCAGTGTTCCAGTTCTCTGGGCTGCCTGGCTGGGCAACTGCTGAGGGTGTGTCCTCTCCTCTTTTAAATCATGATGTCTTCACTCACTGAGAGGTAACCCAATGGTGCCTTGCCTACATTCTTCGCAACATGAAAGAATTACCAAGAACATGGGTATTGTGCTGCTCTCCCAGGGCTCTGTTACAATATAATTTGTATTCAGATTCCCTAATAGGATATTGAAAAAACATGACCTAACACAGGTCACCCTTTAGTTATTCCCATAAAGTCTTGAAAGTGAAAGTCTTAATTGCTCAGTCATGTTCGATACTTTGCAACCCAATGGCCTTGTAGCCTGCCAGGTTCCTTTGAGCATGGGATTCCCCAGGTAAGAATACTGGAGTGGGTAGCCATTCCCTTTTTCCAGGGAATCTTCCAGACCTGGGTATTGAACCTGGGTCTCTCGTGTTGCAGGCAGACTCTTTACCATTTGAGCCACCAGGGAAGCCCATAATGTCTTAAAACCATGCAAATACCCTCCCTTACTGAAAGGAAATCCTCAAGAAAACACAGGAAGCACAGAAGGAGGGGTAAAATGATCTTGTGGGTGGTTGTTTTGCTTTAGTGTTGGTTTTGGGTGGAGTCACCTGGAAGCCCACGCAGTCACCCCAGAAGGCCCTGCGGGTGTCTTTGCTCTTCTTTCTTCTCCACTGGCAGTGCTCTCGGTTGTTTAAGCTGTCCTGCTTTCAGGGCCCTAATTATCTGCTAACCAGTTCTTCCCAGTTTCCTACAGGGATCTGTTGGGTTGGTCTCCTCAGGGCCCAGGACTTGCTGGCAGGGGCAATCTTTAGTTTTTTTTTTTTTCCCAGGAAAACATAGCAAGAGGATTTTTCCCCATTGACATTGACCAACTTCCTCAGTGTCATCATGCTGGCAGGTTTGCTTTTGCTCTGTTTTACCAGACAGACGGGGATGGGATTAGAAAAGAAGAGGGTGGGGGGAAATCCCATCCTGTCACACACCTGAGAGAAGACACTGGCACAGTTGCATTTTTCTAGGTCACAGTTAATAAACACTGACAAATTGCCTATGAGCATTTTATTCCTGTTATGCTGAGATATGAATATTGGATTTCAGTTTCTCTGTTTTTAACGTTCGGAGCAGCCTGCGTTCATCACAGGAGGCAGAGGAGATGGAGACAGCAGGTTAGAGGCACGGTGCCTGTAACAGCTTACCCTGTAGGTTTAATAATATATTCTTTCCCAAGCAGCATTTGCTTCGTGCACCTTATAGTAGATACCCACAGAGTGACTGTCTAATTTGCAAAACCTGTAATGAGGGTGAATGGCAGCTAGCAGCAGGTAAGGGAGTCTAGACTCCAAAATCACAATTAAAGTAAAAGAGCTTCACCAATATTTGTCATCACACATTGAGCCTGCACTTTGGGAAAAAAGCAAAATACCCAGCACATTGCAATAATCACCAGCAACAATTAACATTCGGTGAGCCTGTTTTTCTTAACACCTAAGTTCTAGTTCACAGCGACCTCATTTGCTGTCCTCTCAAAACCCATGAATTCCTTTTCAGGCCAGAGAATACAATTTGTACCTTTGTGTATTGCCCTAAAAAATCAGGGCGCAGTGACCTACAGCCCCTGGGTTGGAACCAGAGCTCTGTAAACTGCAGACGAGTCATAATGGTTAGAGAGCTGAGGAAAGAGAGGACTGAACTTTAACAGGGATTTAACAGGGATTCTCCCTGTGTGTATTTGCCAAAGCTCTCAAGGGTCACCATGTGAGGGTCTTATAACAGCTGGAATTCACTGGCATAGAAAGATAAATCCTTGGAACTTTCTGTATTACCCAGATGAAGCCACACGAAATACGTGCTTTTTACACTGCCCCTTTCTGAGATGTTCCAGGCCCCCCGTTGAAGCATCCTTACTCTTGAGCCACCTTCTCATAAAAGTCCTTGTAGGTTATTATGTTTGATGGTGTGAGACTTTCCAAAGAAATGGGTTGGACTAGGTTGAGTCCTTGTCTGTAAAACAAAATGTCTGTACTTGCAATTAGTTTGCATTCTGGAATATTGTGTCTTATCTGCCCACCTGAATCTTCCTTGGATGATCCTAGGATGGTGGCTGGCCAGCTCAGTCATATCCTGCCTCTTAAGGAGTTTGCACGCAGATCCATAAAGAAAATGACACAGAGCAGAGTATTGTACAAAGTAATATACATACGTAGCTTTAATTAAAAAAAATAACTGAATCTCCCAAGCACAAAGGGTTTACTGGAAGGCTCCTGGGCCTCCAGGATTGACTGGAGACTAGTGGCCAGGAAAGACCCAAAGATCTCTGGAAGACAGACAGCTAGAGCCCCAGAAGAGTCCAGCAGCAGGAAGTGAGTATCTCTTAGATGTTGTGCAGTAGCAGCCACGCAGTGACTTCCAGTCACATCTTACATCACTGAGTGGTTTGCTCCAAGATTCAAGAGCCTCAGGCTCATGGACTGACTCTACATCACATGCTCACTCCTTGGCTGCCCAGGTACGGAACTGCACAGGCTGGCCCCTGAAGCCTTTGCAGCAGGAGTTGGCTGCTGCCTCTCTCAATGCTCACACACAATGGAAGATTACTTCAAAAGGCAGGCTGAGGTTCCATTTGGAAGAGAGGACTGGAACACCAGTTATGTCAAATGATGACTGCTCTCACTACTTTCTGCTGCTTAACAAATGTCCACGGCAGCGTTAATCATAATAGCCAAAAGGTGAACACAAGCTATATGACCATCAACTGATTATGGATAGTCAAATATGGTATATGCATACAGTGGAAAAGTCTTTGGACATAAAAAGGGATGAAGTACTAGTATATGCTACAACATGACCCTTGAGGTCACAAAGTCCATGCTCAGGGGTACTCAGCTTCAAATTTAAAGACTGAATTTGTACATTGAGAGGTTGTTAATCTCTACTAGGGTGGCTTATTTCAAGAATGTACCTTTGTTACTTTTATTTGACAAGTCAGGGAAAGTCTTAGAGGGCTAGCCATCTCTTTATGCCCCAGGGATCCCATGAACAAGTAACTACCACCAAAATTCCTAGGAGGTCAGAAGACTCAAATCGTGAGTCTCAGCTCTGCTGCCAATCATGGAGAAAGTAAGGGGCAACTGCATAACCTCTGCTCCTGTAGATCCTCCCACTGTCTTCCTTCCCCCCATTGCAGTTAGGAGTCATACGTTGCTCAGCCAACAGAGAACACTTCTCAAATTCAAGCTTTTGGAAAAAGAAGCTCGTCTCGAACTTCTTGGGGATGTAGTTAGGCATTTACTACAGATTCATTCCAGCATCCCTATCCTTTTATGGCCTTGCTTTTAATCAGGTCTACTGAGATACAACTTATATAGAACAATCGTTGAGTCCTGCCCCAAGGCCACAGGTATGAGACCTTGTACCAAGGCCACAGAAGCAGAGTCCAGAACCAAGGTCACCTCCGAAGCTGACTGGACCACTTTGTAACTGTTGCCAATTCCCATTTACCCCCAACCCTGATCATCACTAACAGCCTTCTTGACTCCAAATTAGGCAAAGATGCCCTTATAGCACCCTAAGCAATCACCTACTGCCAGCCTTTCTGCAGGAACTTTCTTTATCTTGAGGTTATAGAAATTGGCTACTAACCCATGAAAGCATCCACTCTCTCTGTATCTGTCAAGTGGATGACCCACTGCACTTGCAGTGTCCATATTATCTCTACCCTTTATTATTAATAAACTCACCCCCTTCTGAAATGTTGTCTGGAAATTCTTTTCCAACTTGCACTTGGACTGCCTCAACAATAATCATCCCTTATTTTAACTGTAGTTTCACAAGTTTTAACAAATACATAGAGTCTTCTGTATTAGTTTATTGGGCTTCCATAACGAAATACCACCATATATTATACTATATATATAGTTCATATATACAGTTATGTTGAATGAAAGAATTAGGCGTTAAACAGTCTTGTGTTTGATTTCTTTTCCTCAAAATAATAATTTTAATATTCAATTGTATATTTTTGCATAGCTATAGACTGTTCCCTTTTTTATTGCTGAAAGGATATACCACAAATTATTTATACATTCAATCATTGATGGACATTTCAGTGGTTTCCATTTTTTTAAATTTATTTTTACTTATTTATTATTGACACATTGGGTCTTCATTTGCTGTGTGGGGGGCTTTTTTAGTTGTGAAGAGAGGGAGCTACTCTCTAGATGTGATACGCGGGCTTCTCACTGTGGTGGTTTCTCTTGCTGTGGAGCACAGGCTCTAGGCACATGGGCCTCAATAGTTGCTACACGTGGGCTCAGTAGTTGAGGCTCTAGAGCTCAATAGTTGTGGCCCATGGGCCTAGTTTCCCTGCAGCATGTGGGATCTTCCCGGACCAGGCATCGAACTGGTGTCCCCTTGCATTGCATTGCAAGGCAGATTCTTAACCAATGGACTGCCAGGGAAGCCCTGGTTTCCAATTTTGAATTGTTATAAATAAAGTAGCTATGAACATCAGTGTACAAGTCTTGTGTGGACATAAGTCTTCATTTCTCTCAGGTAAATATCTAGACTGAAATTCCTGGGTGATAGAGTAAGGATATGGTTAACTTTATAAAAAAATTGTTAAACCTGATTTCCGGAGTGATAGTGCCATTTTGAATATCCATTAACTATGTATGGGAGTCCTAATTGTGCTTCACTGGCACTTGACATTGCCATTAAAAATAGAAAATTCTACCTATTCTAAAGAATATGTAGTTTTATCATGTTGTGGTTTTAATTTGCATTGCCTTAATGAGTAATGGTTTTTCCGGTAGTCATGTATGGATGTGAGAGTTGGACCAGAAAGAAAGCTGAGGGCTGAAGAATTGATGTTTTTGAACTGTGGTGTTGGAGAAGACTCTTGAGAATCCTCTGGACTGCAAGGAGATCCAACCAGTCCATCCTAAAGGAGATCAGTCCTGGGTGTTCATTGGAAGGACTGATGTTGAAGCTGAAACTCCAATACTTTGGCCACCTGATGCGAAGAGCTGACTCATTTGAAAAGACCCTGATGCTGGGAAAGACTGAGGGTGAGAAGAGAAAGGGACGACAGAGGATGAGATGGTTGGACGGCATCACCGACTCAATGGAGATGAGTTTGAGTAAACTCTGGGAGTTGGTGATGGACAGGGAGGCCTGTGTGCTGCAGTCCATGAGGTCACAAAGAGTCAGACACCACTGAGCAACTGAAATTAACTGAACTGAATGAGTTATGGTGTTGAATATCTTTTCATGTGCTCTTTTATTGGTGCGCAAATGGGTTTGCCCACTTTTGTTCAGTTGCTTTTTAAAATTATTATTGAATTTTAAGATATATTTGTGTATTTAGGATACAAGTCTTTTATCAGATATAAAGGTTGCAAATATTTTCTCTTACATCTGCCTTTTCTTAACAGTTACTGTAAAAAAAAGCAAAGGTTTCAATTTTGATGAAGGCCAATTTATCAATTATTTGATTTATAGTTTATACTTTTAATATTCTAAGAAAGGTAACAAATATCTACGTTTTCTTCTAAATGTTTGATATTTGTAATTGGTATATTTAGGACAATGATCCATTTTGAGTTAATATTTGTATATGGTGGGAGGTAAACATCGGAGTTTAGATTTTATTTCTGATGCTCTTCCTTTTATCATGTTGATTTAGATTTCTACCTAGTAACATTTTGTTTCAGCCTTAAGAACTTTGCTTAACATTTTTGCTTTACATTTCTTACAAAGCAAGACTTTTGGCAATAAATTATCTCATCTTTTGTCTAGAATGGACTTGATTTAGCACTTATATTTCAAAGTCATCTTTATTAGATGTAGAGCTGTCAGTTTAATAATGTATTTCAACTCAAAAGACATTACTCTATAGTCAGGATGACATAATTTCTGATGAGAAATCTGCTGTAAATCTTTTGTTTTTTTTTCCTGTATGTCGTACCATGTATTCCTGGTTGCTTTAAATATTTTCTCTTTATCAGTGCTTTTTAAAACTTTGATAATAATGTGCTTCGGTGTGATTTTTCTTTATTTTTTTAATTTATAAAGCTCTTCATAATATGGGTTTATAATTTACACTGAATTTTGCAAGTTTTTACCTGTTATGTCCTTAAGTGTTTCTCCCTCTTTTTGTCTCTCTCATCCACGTGGACATTTGTCAGATTGGCAATGAAATACGTCTATTCATTTTTTCCACTGTGCTGCTTCTTTTTGGATGATTACTGCTTCATCTTCAGATCCACTGGTCATTTCTTTGCAATATTTAACCTGCTCTTAATTGCTCCTAGTGCATTTTTCAATTTATATACTTCAGTTAAATCTTGAAACGTTTCATGTGGCTCTTTTGAAAATCTTCATTTTTTTCTTATCATCATATTCACATTTTTCTTTACATTATTGAGCACATATTTGTAATTATATGCTTGGGCTTCCCTGGTGGCTCAGCTGGTAAAGAATCCACCTGCAATGCAGGAGACTTGGGTTTGACCCCTGTGTTGGGAAGATCCCCTGGAGAAGGGAAAGGCTACCCACTCCAGTTTTCTGGCCTGGAGAATTCCATGGACTGTATAGTTCATGCGGTTGCAAAGAGTCAGACACGACTGAGCAACTTTCACTTTTCATTTGTAATTAGTATTTTCAGTATTAAAACCATATTTCCTAATTATACCATTCTCTTATTTTCTTATTTTACCCTACTGTTTCTGGGTATTTTCCTGCTTGTTAATTCATGCCTGATAATTTTTTAATGCTAGACATTGTGAAATTTATGTTGTTTTATAGTGAATTTTGTTGTATTCATTTAAACAATGTTTAATTTCTGTCAGAAAGTAAAGTTACTATCAAGTCAATGTAATGACTTTAAGATTTTCTTTCAAGCTTTGTTAGGATGGACCCAGAGCAGCCTTCATGTTAGGTATAAGTGAGTCCACTGCTAAGGCAAGAACTTTCCAAGGGTTCTACCAAATTCCCTGTGTAGTATGAGGTCTCTCCAGTCTGGCTGCAGGGGGAAAAATATCTGGGTTAACTTAGGGTATTATTCAACCTATAGCTTTGGCAGCTTCTTTTTTCTACCTTATAGATATTCATCTCATGCATACATAGATAAGCTTGTGTGCAAAGCTTCAAGGACATTCCCGACAGATCTTAGCAGTCTTCCCCGTATACAGCTTTCTTCCCTTCGATATTCTATTCCATAAATCTTAAGAACATAAGTGTCCTTGAGTCCCACAGTCTGTCTGAATTCAGAAAGACCGCTGGGCTCTGTTTGAGTTTGAGGTCCTCTTCCTACATTGCATTATAGAAACTTGGTTGCAAGCAACAGTAATTGATATTCCATTCTTTCATTTATTTATTTAATACATAGCCACTGAACACTCACCCTGGGTCAGACAATGTTTGATGCACTAAATACTTATACTGAACAAGCAGAAAAATATCCCAGTGCTTACATTCTAATGTTTCACAAGAAATGGAAATTTACTGGAAAGAAATCTCTAAGAAACACAAAAAGTACAGGCATACCTCATTTTATTGCTCTTTATTTTATTGCACTTTTCAATAAAACTTTTTTTCTTCTTACAAATTGAATGTGTGTGGCAATCCTGTATTAGGCATTTTCCCAACAGCACTAATTTTAAAATTAAAGTGTGTACATTATCTTTATAGACATAATGTCATTGAACAGCTAACAGACTGCACTACAGTATAAATATAACTTTAATATGCACTGGGAAACAAAAGAAACATTCATGTGACTTGCTTTATTGCAATATTCACTTCACTGTGATGATCCAGAACCAAATCTGCAGTATCTGTGAGGGTCTCCTGTATGAGAGATGTACAGAAAATGCACAAAGTCAGCAAAATAACAGGAGCCAAGCTGACTAAGGTCCGTCTAGTCAAAGCTATGGTTTTTCCTGTGGTCATGTATGGATGTGAGAGTTGGACTGTGAAGAAGGCTGAGCGCCAAAGAATTGATGCTTTGAACTGTGGTGTTGGAGAAGACTCTTGAGAGTCCCTTGGACTGCAAGGAGATCCAACCAGTCCATTCTGAAGGCGATCAGCCCTGGGATTTCTTTGGAAGGAATGATGCTGAAGCTGAAACTCCAGTACTTTGGCCACCTCATGCGAAGAGTTGATTCATTGGAAAAGACTGTGATGCTGGGAGGGATTGGGGGCAGGAGGAGAAGGGGATGACAGAGGATGAGATGGCTGGATGGCATCACTGACTCGATGGACGTGAGTCTGAGTGAACTCTGGGTGTTGGTGATGGATAGGGAGGCCTGGCATGCTGCGATTCGTGGGGTTGCAAAGAGTCGGACACAACTGAGCGGCTGAACCGAACCGAACCGAACCTAAGGTCATGCACAGAATCACCATGTTCTGTACATGCTACTGTTGCTGAGATGAATAATCCCTCTTGTCATTTTCAAATTCTTGCATCATTCACTCAAGATTTGAAGTTTTAGAAGAAATGATCATATTGGCATACGATAGTTCTTTCTGAGAACAGGAAGAGAGAGAAATTCAGGGTCCCTTAATTTTTGCAGTAGAAGTGAGGCCTTGTCCCCACCACGACTGATAGAGATGGAGACCTCCATCTGATGGGATGATGGGGAATTCCTTCTGAGGAGGATTTGGTGTCATTAGGAAGGAGGGCAGTGGTGAGAAGCTGAATAGTCAGAAAGTGGTAACAATCCACTACAGCTGCATGGAGATGGCAGCAGTAAAAAGCAAAAATAAAGTAGAAACTGAATTAAATAATTAGAAAAAAGAAAAATAGAGGTTATGTATTCATTAGCAGAGACAAAATACCCATCAGGGAGAGGAGAGCTGAGTTCTACGCAACTGGGTGGCCATTCGGTCACCAGCGCTCAGGCAGGCTAACCAGAGCTACTGCTGTGTTCTGGATGGCAAAGACTGTGTTCCAGTTGCTCAGAGGACTGGATTTATGGCAGACATGATAGTTTCCCCTCCCTTTTTATTCCCACATGAATTTACAATGAACTCATAATTAAACAAAGAAACAGAGTGTGTCTGGTTTTGATATCTGAGAGAACCTTCCTCTCCTTAGCAGTGGTGAAGTTTCGCCAGGGCCAGGAAATGCTGGAAGTCCTCCAAACTGTGTAAGTTCCTTTGTCCCCAGTGACTGGGGAAATCCTGTCTATACTCTCACATAACCTCTTAATCTTCCCCACCTACACTGGGCTTTCTGTTCCAGGACCTAGATTCGATGGTTTGACTATTGTGTCCACCTATGACTCCCTGCAGGCACGATTCACTCAAAATTAGTCACTGAGCACAGAAGTTTTTTGCTCTGCTATTTACAGAAATCATTTGTCCTACTTTGATTTTTCAAAATGCAGACTACTTTGATTGTCTGAGAGAGCCAGACACAGTGGAAGTTCTCTCCAGAGAACAAACTCTCCTTAAGCACAATCGGCTGTGAATCAGAAGTTGTAAAGTGGAGAGAACAATTAAAATCAATGACAATATTTAGCTTCCTGCCAAGACTGGCTTGCCCAGTTAACAGACTGCACTCAGATGCGTGCAGTGCGCTAGAACACCCCTGGGCGAGTTGGCTGCTCAGCTGGGGCCACACTAATTGCTTTTATTAATGAGGAGAGCTCCCTTTTCTCCACTGATGTTTCTTGAACTTCCATCTCACGCTTGGTTGGTGAAGCATCACTACTACAAGCTAAACCACAGTTACAATATTTTCGGCCTAATCGAAATCAGCAGAGCATGTTTTAAAAGAGGAATGGGAAAAAAAACAGTTACATTTAATTCCTAAGTGGTTCTTTACAATCATGAGCATTTTAGAGTAAAGATCAAGTTTTTATCAAGTGAGTGTCAACCATGTGACGCCGTCATGTGCTGCACGTTGGCACCAGGGGTGAGATGCTAGTTTTGAAATAGAGCACTGAATTTGGAAAAAAAACAAAACAGGTTCCTATACCAGTTGCTAAGGGACATGCAGACTATCACTTAATGTTACTGGACTTTAGCCTCTTTTTTGTGTATGAAAAAGGGATGAGGCAGAACCACAATGAATCACAGTCCTAGGGCTGGGGTTCAGTGAGATACTGAATATGAATGAAGTTTTAGGCAAACACGAAAATACAAGAGACCGTCACCTGAAACAGTGGGGGCTTGCATACATTCACTCTGTTTATCCCACCAGAAGAGACTCACCCACCCATCAGAGAGGACATACATACCACATCCCAACCTTTTGCTGAATCAAAGTGTTAGTTAGTTTATGTCTCTGCTCTTACCTCTTTCAACTGCTTACGCTTCAGAGAAATGCCAGTAGTTTTGTTAACAGAGCCATGGACAGTTACAAAGAAAGACACTCACTTGTTCCAAGATCCAGCATGATCCAGAATTAAAGGGGTTATTTGACGGGAATTATTGTCCTTCTGACAATATTTTCCCTTCAAAAGAAAATTGGTTCTCCTACCAGTAGGATAATAATACAAGAAAAGAAAGCATTGTGTCTGGAGAAATATTGCAGATATGGGAAAAGATGACATGGAGAGAAGATAACAATAGAATGGACAGGAAAATAGATAAAGAGGGGGCATGGAGAACAAATAATTAACAGCAACAATATATATATTTGCGAAGAGAAGTGCTAATTTAGCAAGAAAGACCAAAAGACATGAAATCAATTTAGAAAACTGTTATTACAGAGAGATAATTTTGAAATAAAGATCACCCAATACACAGAGCTGTGCTGAAGTCTATGTGTGGAAAGAAGGATGGTCTAATTGAAACTATTTATGTAGCTTAAACTCTAGCTCTAATGGTTTAATACCTCTGGGATTATGGATATAATTGACACTCTTATAATGTTTTATTTATTCTTCTGGGTGATTTTTATTACAGTCTGTCTCCCCTTAAGAGTTATTTATGTCCCTGCCTGTCTCCTTTACCAGAGAGTAGATCCTTACAGGTGAGTCTTACTCAGTACTCTGTTATCCTCAGCACCTAGCACAAAACCTACCATGCACTAAAGGTTTAATAAAACTTTAAATTGAGTTGAATTATTTCAAGATTTTATTGTCTCCTCTGTGCGTGTGTGTGCGCGCATGTACAGGCATGCATGCCACATGCTAAGTTCTGGAAATCACATTTTAGTTTTAACTTCTCTAGTTAGAGATATGACAAAAGTGTGCTGAAGTACCAGGAGAATAAGTCTAAAATCTGTTCACTAAACAATGCCCAGGGAGTAGTTATCTGTGTATTCTTGATGAGGTCTATCTGTCCTCGTGTTTAGGGAGTAAGGAGAGGAAGTGGGGATAAGAGAATTCATATCTGTGCTGGCTGGTAAAACAGGCAAAAGGGAGTGGCATTGTGTCTAGAAAAGAAATACAATACAAGCTACAATTCTTGCTGTTTAGGAAATATCAAATCTATCTGGAGAAGAAAAACTGAAACAAGCAACTATTGATGGGAGCAAGCCACATGTATTTATATAACAGGACTATTTTAGCAATGAGTGACAGAAGGTGCTACAATTATTCTCCACCAGGAAACTAGCTGTGCTTCACTCTCCTCTGTTTTTTCTTTAGTTATCCGGAGGGAAACTTTCTAGCCCAGCTCTTCCTGTTAGGTACTCCCACCGTGTCAGTGTTTGCAAATGTCCCCCAGCACCAGCACCTGACGCTGCAGGGGCTGGTAGGGTCTTAGCCTGCACAAGTTGACAGCATTTGAAAGTAATTTACTTTCTCTCCATTGACAGTAATGTGCAACTTCCTGATACAAACAGTAAAGCTGCTTCTTTTCTCTTTATCCCTATGTGACAGTCCACCCAGACTGTCTGCAAAGACCAGTGGGTGACTGTGACGACTGTGACTTTAGCTAAATAAGCTGAACATTGAAAGATCAAGCCTGTCTCACGCACTTGATGTTTCCACTCATGCTGGCTTTTCTCATGCCATCTCCTTAGGTTGAAGAAGGCTGCCATATCCTATTTACTATAGAAGTTTCACTTCTCATTTTATCTATGATAATTTTTGGTGTTTTAGACCTAAAAATAACCAGGAATTGTTTTTTATTGGAGGAGGACAATGATAAACATAAGAAAAAATATCTTTGCTATATGAAGAAGGAAAGTTCTTTTCAGGAGGCACTTACAGAGGATTTTAAATGTTTTCTTCACTTTTCTAAATCCAAAAGAGGGTAGTGAAACCTAAGGGCAAAAGGAGAGAGTGTCATTCTTAAAGTAAAAATTACCTGCTTAGTGATCACTTTAATAAATTGTCTGTGTTCATATCCAAAGTTGCTAATGGATTGTGCTTATGGTACTAGACAATGGCCGTAATTGTAGAGTTTAATATTCCAAACTTGTGGGACATATTCAAGTGGTGTGAAGACTGTAAGAAAGAAGTGAGAGATGGGGTAGAAGGGAGGAAGAAAAGGAGAAAGAGAGATGATTTTGAAGCAAAAAGACTTTGGCATTTACATGGCCTCTATTTAAATCTCGGAACATGAAATTTTGAAGAAAACTAAATTCATGCTGTCAGCTACATACATACAGAAGCCTTTGATGTCTAGTTGCCTTTCTCTCTGTCCCAAGTCTTTCCATCATAATATTAAACATGAGAAATTTTACTGATAGAAACTAAGAACACAGACTTTGGAAGTGAAGCACAGCTAGATTAATGGGGTCAAATTATGATCCACCTCTTATTTACCTGCTGGATGAACTGGGGAAAATACCTAGCCTTTCTGTGCCCTTACTTCATTGCTTTACACCTCAGTCTCCTCATCTGTAAATCGGAATGCAGTAAGATTAGGCATGCACACATGGTCAGTCACTCAGTCATGTCAGACTCTTCGTGACCCCATGGACTATGGCACACCAGGCTTCCCTGTCTTTCACTATCTCCCGGTTCCATTGAGTCAGTGAGGCCATCCAAGCACCTCTTCCTCTGTTGTCCCCTTCTCCTCCTGCCCTCAATCTTTCTCAGCATCAGAGTCTTTTCCAGTGAGTTGGCTCTTTGTATCAAGTAGCCAAAGTGTTGGAGTTTCAGCTTCAGCATCAGTTCTTCCAATGAATATTCAGGAACCAGGATTGACTGGTTTGATTTTCTTGCTGTCCAAGGGACTCTCAAGAGTCTTCTTCAGCACCACAGTTTGAAAGCATCAATGCTTCGGCACTCAGCCTTCTTTAGAGTCTAACTCTCACACCCATACAAGACTACTGGAAAAATCATAGCTTTGACTATGTGGACCTTTGTTGGCTAAGTGATGTCTCTGCTTTTAAATATGCTATCTAGGTTTGTCATAGCTTTTCTTCCAAGGAGCAACCGTCTTCTAATTTTGTGGCTATAGCCACTGTCCAAAGTGATTTTAGAGCCCAAGAAAATAAAATGTGTCACTGTTTCCATTTTTCCCCCTTCTATTTGCCACAAAGTGAAAAGACCTGATATTAGTTTTTTGAATGTTGAATTTTAAGCCAGCTTTTTCACTCTCCTCTTTCACCCTCAAAAGGCTCTTTAGTTCCTCTTTGCTTTCTGTCATTAGAGTGGTATCATCTGCATATCTGTGGTTGCTGCTGATATCTCTCCTGGCAATCTTGATTCCAGCTTAGGAATGAATTTTTAAAGTAAGGCTGACAAGAGCATCTGATGGTTTGAATATGGGATATGAGGGAAAAGAGAGAAAAAGGTCATTTATAGGATGTTTGGCTTAAAAATTAAGTAAGTGGTGGAGCCCTTTGCTGAGATAGAGAAGACTGGAGGGAAAAGAAAGGAATTTCTCTTGTATACATTACATTTGAGAAGCCTATTCAATATCTCATTGCCGCCTGGGCCCTGGCTGGAGGAGTCTGAATTCAAGCGGGGAAAGGAGGTGACATGAGTCTACGAGTCAGCAGTGTACAGATGCTATTACAAAGCATGGAGTTCTGTGGATTCAGTGTAGGCAGGAGAAGAAAGTCTTAAGGTGCTCCAGTATCCACTGGGTAAAAACAACAGAGGAGGATCCATTATGGAGCCTGAGAATAAGTGACCAATGGGGTGAGACAAAAACCAGGAGAATGTGGGGTCCCAGGAGCCAAGGGAAATGCTTAGAATGGTGCCTAGTGCACAGTAAATGCTCATAAAATTAGCAATTTTTAATTCTTGTTTAAAGCTCTATAATTCCCAAGTAGTCCCTCATGTTCTGACCTCAAATAGGGTTGAATTCCACGACAGCTTTGACTAATAGAATATGGCAGGAACTGCAGGAGATTCCAAGATCAGATCTTAAGTGACAGAGAAATACATCAAGCTGAGAATTTAGAAGAAATATCATATTTGGCCTTCCCTGGTGGCTCAGTGGTAAAGAATCGCCTGCAATGCAGGGGATGCAGGTTCACTTGGGTCTGGAAGATCCCATGGAGGAAGGCATGGCAACTCACTTTTATCTGGAGAATCCCATGGACAGAGGAGCCTGGCAGGCTACAGTCCATAGGATTGCAAAGAGTCAGACATAACTGAAGCAACTTGGCATGCACGCACCATATTTGGCAATGTGAGGGTCATTAGTGACTTTGAGAAGAGAGGTTTTAGTGAAGGAAGACACAATTCTAAATGGATTGCTCTCCAGAGAGAACAGCAAGAGGAGACAGGTACATGCCAAGTGAGGACTTCTGTTTTAAAGAGGAACAGAGAAATAAGGTAGCCAGAGGAAGATGTAAAACAAAGGAAGATTTTATTTTGTAAGGTTTTTTTTTTTCTTTCTTTTTTTTTTAGGATGATTTCTGGTGGTGGAAATGAGCCAACAGAGAGTCTAAATTAATGACATGGGAGAGAGAGTGGACCCTGAGTAGGTAAGAAAACATCTGATCCGGAGGCCAGGTGGAGACTCTGGCCACAGAGAGGAGCACAGGCCATTCTTCCATTGTTTAACAACAACAACAACAAAGCAGCAAAGCAAATCTCCAGGTGCAGAGCCGGTAGCTGTCAGACATTTCAGTGGGAGCACAAGAAAGTTCAGTTCCAGCCAATTTCATTTTCTCCGTGAAAAAAGGTCATCAGTTGAGGATGTGGAGGAAGGAGAGGGTACTGGAGGTTTGTGAAGAGAGGAGAATGTGTGAACTGATTGGATGATTGGATGTGGACAGTGTGGCAGCCCCAAGGGGTCCTTGGAGATATATGATCAAGTTAAAATCTGGGTGGTGTCTTTTAATTCAGCCATTGTTATGAATTTTTGTTCTCAAGTTGTTTGTGTTGTTTATGTTGTCACTAATGATATATAAGAATGCTTTTTTCCTTAATATAGGCAGTTCAAACTTGCCATTTTTTTCCTCTGTAAATTCTGGTATTTATATATTCTCAAGAAGTCTCTACTTCCATTCTAAATTATTTAATTCTTAACTATTCATATGTTTTCATAATAAAAATTCACAATTTTGTTCTATATGGATTTTTGGGTGTGTGCATAAGTGTCTAACTTCATTTTTTCAAAATGGATAATAACCGGTCCCAATATCATTTTTCAAAAATCCACCATTACTCTTTTAAATGCCTCATTGTTCATATGTGCACACTGATTTTGGACTTTTCATGGTTATTTCCTTTATCACTTTTCTGCACCAGCATTACTAATGCTTCATTGCTTTCATCACTATAGTATTTTTCAATATTTGATAGTAAAAGTCACCATTCAAATTTCTTTCAAAATTCTCATGGTAAAATTTGAGAATTTTATCTTCTAGATAAAAATTATCTTCTAGATAAATCTAATTCAGTACAATAATTGCCTTGTAAAATGTCATTTAAAATCCTGAAGGAGTTTTGATTGGACTTAAATTGAATTTATGGAATAATTTAGGGAGAATTAACATTTACAGTCTGAGGACTTTTCACTGAGAGACCTGTTATTGTCAGTATTTATTTGGGTCTTCTCTTACGTGCTTCAGAACAATTTTATAGATTTTCTTCAATGAGGAAACTCTGTCATCTTAAAGGCATTTTCTGGCTCTGACACCATAAAACAAAACTCATCTATTATCTCCTGCATGGCACCTTGAGGAAGTCAATCTTCTTGCGCCATAGTTTCCTTATCTGTTAAAAGGGGACTGTTGTTTGGAATAAATGAGTTAGTACATGTGAAGCACTTAAAATGGTGCCTGGTGCTGCCACTATTATGTCTCCTTTCAAAGCTCCATAATCCTGAGACATCCTTTGTATTCTGACAACATTAAACTGCTGCTATTCCAAAAAGAAAAATATGCCTAACCCTTGCACACATTATTCCAATGTGTCTGAAAATCTAATTTCCAGACTTTCAGCTTCTATAATACATGAGAGAACCTGCTAGGGGAGGTTCAGTTCAGTCAGTTGAGCTGCTCAGTCGTGTCTGAATCTTTGCAATCCCATGGACTGCAGCACGCCAGGCTTCCCTGTCCATCACCAACTCCTGGAGCTTGCTCAAACTCATGTTCTTTGAGTAGGTGATGCCATCCAACCATCTCATCCTCTGTCGTCCCCTTCTCCTCTCGCCTTCAATCTTTCCCAGCATCAGGGTCTTTTCNTTTTCACTCTCCTCTTTCACTTTCATCAAGAGGCTCTTTAGTTCTTTTTCACTTTCTGCCATAAGTGTGATGTCATCTGCATACCTGAGGTTATTGATATTTCTCCTGGCAATATTGATTCCAGTTTGTGCTTCATCCAGTCCAGCATTTCTCATGATGTTCTCTGCATATAAGTTAAATGAGCAGCATGACAATATACAGCCTTGATTCATTCCTTTCCTGATTTGGAACCAGTCTGTTGTTCCATGTCCAGTTCTAACTGTTGCTTCCTGACCTGCATACATATTTCTCAGGAGGCGAGTCAGGTGGTATGGTACTCCCATTTTTTGAAGAATTTTCCACAGTTTGTTGTGATCCACACAGTCAAAGGCTGTTGGCATAATCAATAAAGCAGAAGTAGATGTTTTTCTGTAACTCTTGCTTTTGTATGATCCAGCAGCAGATGTTGGCAATTTGATCTCTGGTTCCTCTGCCTTTTCTAAATCCAGCTTCAACATCTGGAAGTTCATGGTTTACATCCCGTTGAAGTCTGGCTTGGAGAACTTTGAGCATTACATTGCTAGCCTGTGAGATGAGGGTAATTGTGTGGTAGTTTGAACATTCTTTGGCATTGCCTTTCTTTGGGATTGGAATGAAAACTGACATTTTCCACTCCTGTGGCCACTGCTGAGTTTTCCATATTTTCTGGCCTTCTGAGTGCAGCACTTTCACAGGATCATCTTTTAGGATTTGAAATAGCTCAACTGGAACTCCATCACCTCCACTAGCTTAGTTCATAGTGATGCTTCCTAAGGCCTGCTTGACTTCACATTCCAGGATGTCTGGCTTTTGGTGAGTGATCATACCACTGCAGTTAACTTGGTCATGAAGATAATTTTTGTATAGTTCCTCTGTGTATTCTTGCCACCTTTTCTTAATATCTTCTGGTTCTGTTATGTCCATAGTATTTCTATCCTTTATTGTGCCCATCTTTTCATGAAATGTTCCCTTGGTATCTCTAATTTTCTTGAAGAGCTCACTAGTCTTTCCCATTCTATTGTTCTTTGTATTGATCACTGAGGAAGGCTTTCTTCTCTCTCCTGCTACTCTTTGGAATTCTGCATTCAAATGTGTATCTTTCTTTCCTTTGTCTTTCGATTCTCTTCTTTTCACAGCTCTTTGTAAGGCCTCCTCAGACAACCATTTTGCCTTTTTGCATTTCTTTTTCTTGGGGATGGTCTTGATCATTCCTCCCGTACAATATCATGAACCTCTGTCCATAATTCTTCAGACACTCTATCAGATCTAATCCCTTGAACCTATTTGTCACTTCCTCTATATAATTTTAAGGGATTTGATTTAGGTCATACCTGAATGATCTAGTGGTTTTCTCTACTTTCTTCAATTTCTGTCCAAATTTGGCAATAAGGAGTTCATGATCTGAGCCACAGTCATCTCCTGGTCTTGTTTTTGCTGACTGTATAGAGCTTTTCCATCTTTGGCTGCAAAGAATATAATCAATCTGATTTTGGTATCGACCATCTGGTGATGTCCATGTGTAGAGTCTTCTCTTGTGTTGTTGGAAGAGGGTATTTGCTATGACCAGTGTGTTTTCTTGACAAAACTCTATTAGCCTTTGACCTACTTCATTCTGTACTCCAAGGCCAAATTTGCCTGTTACTCCAGATATTTCTTGACTTCCTACTTTTGCATTCCATTCCCCTATAATGAAAAGGACATCTTTTTTGGATGTTAGCTCTAGAAGATCTTGTAATCTTCATAGAATCATTCAACTTCAAGTTCTTCAGCATAGCTGAGGAAGGTATAGACTTGGGTTACTGTGATATTGAATGGTTTGCCTTGGAAATGAACAGAGATCATTCTGTCATTTTTGAGATTGCATCCAAGTACTGCATTTCAGACTCTTTTGTTGACTATGACAGCTCCTCCATTTCTTCTAAGAGATTCTTGCCCACAGTAGTAGATAAAATGGTCATCTGAGTTAAATTCATCCATTCCAGTCCATTTCAGTTCGCTGATTCCTAAAATGTCAGTGTTCACTCTTGCCATCTCCTGTTTGATCGCTTTCAATTTGCCTTGATTCATGGGCCTAACATTCTAGTTTCCTATGCAATATTGCTATTTACAGCATCAGACTTTACTTCCATCACAATTCACATCCACAACTGGGTGTTTTTTTTTTTTTTTGCTTTGGCTCTGTCTCTTCATTCTTTCTGGAGTTATTTCTCCACTGATCTCTAGTAGCATATTGGGCACCTACCGACCTGAGGAGTTCATTTTTCAGTGTCCTATCTTTTTGCCTTTTCATACTGTTCATGGGGTTCTCAAGGCAAGAATACTGAAGTGGTTTGTTAGGGTAGGTTACTACAGGCAATTTTAAGAAAAGAACAACATTCTCAAGTAATCATAAAGCATGCAAAAAAAGTATCTGGGAACACTCTGTTGTTGATTATTTGTGTTTGGTACCATTTTTTCCCTTTTAGATGTCTACATAATATAAAAATCTAACAAAGTAAGTTTAAAATATTTTAAAGGCAGAGGAAGACTTTACCATAAATGAGTTCTCTGAATATCAGTGTATTTATATATAAACCAATATAGTACATCCTTTGAACCAGCCATGCAAACACATGACATTCATTTCATATTTAGCAACTTAAATCATACCACATTATGTTATTTTTCAAGTGTTTTAACACTGATGCTTTTACACATATAACAGCTGCCATTGACTGGTAGAGAGTGTAAAAAAGATGGCAAAAAAAGAAAACCTGTATCTACTACTTCCCTACATCATTTCTCTCTTTGTCTCCCTCATCTCTCTTTCTCTCTTTCTGCTGAAATAAGGGAAAATATCTAATTATAGAATACAGTGGGTTCTCCTTCTTCTAGGTAGCAGTATAGCACCTTAAGAGAAGAACTATCAGTGTGTTTTGAACCACTGTCTCTGAGAGGCCTGGGATCATTTTTGGAGGCATGTCCTAAGTTCCAAGAGTTCAACTAACTGAGAAAGCACTTAAAAGAGGAAGTCCAGGTCTCTGGAGAATGTTTTCAGGAAAACATGGTAACTAGGGTACTAGGTCACTGCAAAGGTACTTCAAAAAGTAAGTGAAATAGAAAGAGAAAATAGCACATGCAATATTGATGCAGATTGCATTCAAGGAAGAGATAGCTGCAAAAGCAGTGCCTCTATAACCCATTGCCCTATTTTTCAGATCTTTAAACTTATGTCCTCCTGAACCAGCAATTTATGGTTTCTACTTCTCAGAGAAGTGTTCATTTCCAAAATTGTTGAGTTCATCATTTTTCAAAGAGCAAAATAAGCAAGGTATATTAAAAACAGATGTTTCTGACAGAAAGACATTTCTGAGAGAATTCTGACAGAAGGATGGACGTTTCTGACAGAAAGATGGATGTTTCTGAGAGAATTCTGACAGACAGATATTTCTGACAGAATGACAGATGTTTCTGAGAGATTTCTGACAAAGACAGATGTTTCTAGCAGAAAGACAGATGTTTCTGACAGAAAGACAGGTGTTTCTGACAAAAAGAAGGACATTTGCAACAGAAAGATGGACATTTGGATGTTTCTGAGAGAATTCTGACAGAAAAATGACGTTTCTGAGTGAAAGATAGACGCATTGATAGAAAGACAGACATTTCTGGGAGAATTTTGACAGAAAGATGACGTTTCTGACTCAAAGGTGGACGTTTCTGAGAGGAGGTCAGACTTTTCTGAGAGAATTCTGACAGAAAGACAGACATTACTGACAGAAAGGCAGACGTTTCTGAGAGAATTCTGACAGAAAGATGGGTGTTTCTAACAGAAAAACAGACGTTTATGAGAGATTTCTGACAGAAAGATGGGTGTTTCTGACAAAACGAATGGACAGTTTGTGACAGAAAGTCGGACATTTCTGAGGGAATTCTGACAGGAGAAATGACATTTCTGAGGGAAAGACGAATATTTTGATAGAAAGACGTTTTCTGGGAGAATTCTGACAGAAAGATGACGTTTCTGACTGAAAGATGGTTTCTGACAGGAAGTTGGACTTTTCTGAGAGAATTCTGACAGAAAGACAGACATTTCTGAGAGAATTCTGACAGAAAGATGGACATTTCTGAGTGAATTCTAAGAACCATGGGGAGCCTGAAGGAATTCTTAAAAAAACAGAATGTTCAAGAGAATTCTGACAGATGTAGTGTATATGCAGTTTATGAGATAACAAAATTAGAGGCATTCCTGATTGAAAATGGGATTCTGAAAGCACTAAGGTGAGTGAGATCTCAGAGGGAAGAATGATATGAATGATCTGAGAGAAGGATATTGTAAGAGAATTCTGAGACAAGGAGGGTGAGATGGAATTCTGAGAGAAAAAGGATGAGAGATTTCTCATATTAGGAGAGTCAGAGGGAATTCTGATAGAAAGAGATTCAGATGGAATTCTGACAGTCAAAGAGTATGAGGAAATTCTTAGAATGCGGGTGAATATTAGGGAATTCTGAGAGGAGTGTCAGAGGGAATTATGAGAGAATGGGAAGTCTGTTGGAATTTTGAGACTAGGAAGGTGAGATGGATTTCTGAGAGAAGGAAGTTGGTAGGCAACTCTGAACCTGAGTTGATGTGAGGGATTTATGAGTGAGGGAATTCTGAGATAAGGAGGATGAGAGGTATTTTGAGTCAGGGAGTGCAAGAGGGAATTCTGAATGAATAACGGTGTGAAGGATTTTTGACTGAAGTAGTGGTTTTTGTTATTGTTTAGTAGCTAACTGGTTTCTGACTCTTTTAGGACCCCCCATGTACTATATATAGCCTGCCAGGCTCCTCTGTCCATAGGATTTCTCAGGCAGGAATACTGGAGTGTGTTGGCATTTCCTTCTCCAGGGATCTTGAGGACCCAGGGATTGAACTAGAGGTTCCTTCATTGCCAGGTGGATTCTTTACCACTGACCCACCTGGGAAGCCATGAGAGAAGGTGGTGACAGGGAATTCTGAGAGGGAATGTGAGAGGGAATTCTGAGAGGAGAGTCAGAGGGAACTGTTCTGTACATTTACCTTTATGGAAAATTAAACATGTTTGTCAAAATGAAAAGCCATTATGAATTTAACCATTGTAACCAGCTAAAAGCAAAAGATTAACAATAATTTAAGGAAAAAGTATAGCAGAAGAGGTCCCAGAACATCTTATACCCATCACACAATAATGTAATAGTTACCAAACACTCAAACCAGGAAATATTTCTCCAGAAAACTGGCAAGGCTATGGGAAAAAATATGATTTGCCCCCCTCCCACCTTGCAAAAAAAAAAAAAGTTCCTTTGAAATGTTTATTCAACTTATCATAGCACATTTCTTTTAGCCCCTGTGATTTCTTTGTCATTTGTTTTCTGAGAGAATATTGCTCTGATGATTTTTACAACAGTTTTATGTAGCTAGAAAAGTCAGTTCTCACTGCTGACTCTTTGCAATTACAACTAGGTCCTAAAGGATTCTCCTCCTGTAGGGACAGGGCTAGAGCTAGGGAACCATAGTCTGTGTGAGACAGAAAGCATATTCTAAGATAGAACTCACCTTTATGGAAATCAACCTGGTTTGGGTTTTATGTTTTCATGCAAATCTATTTATAAAGCATAATCCACACAATGTTAGATAAAGTCTACCTTCTAGTTTGCAAAAGACTAAAAAATAAGATATATAATTGGCCATCTCCCTTGTTCAAAAATATCATCTTTTAATACTCCATGCTTTTTCTTTTCAATTAAGCTGATCAACCTGAACTTAAATGCAATAGAATAACAAGAACAAGGCATTCAATAAATAGCTCATTCATTGAGAGAAGTAAGAGGATATTCACAGAGTAACTATGGACATGATGAGAAACACTGATTAAAATAATATAGTTGGTCTGGTGTTTTTAGTTTCCTAACAGGAAAATGGATGCCCTCCCCCCAGAAATCAAGTTCATCATATGGAAAATGCAGATAAATATAATGCAGTTAAAAATAAGAATCCATATGATTACAGATAAACAATTAGTGAGAAATTGAAAGATTATAAGGAAAGTGGGAAAAGACATAGAGACATGGGCAAAATTTGACCTGGGAAACTCCACAGAGAGGAGCATAAGAAGAAGGGGGTCTGTAGTACATGGTGGTTTTCCAGTGAGTCACTTGCTGTCTGTAAGAGACCATTTTCATTCTGGAAAGGTCTCTTGGATGAGGTGAGTTTTTAAATGAAGGATTTGGACAAAATGGTGAGACTGGCTGTCAGAGCAGAGTACCACTCTGGAGCAGCAGGGGAGAGTAACTGCCTGCTAAAAAGAAATGAGGGATGGAGCAAGGAGCCAGTACCTAAGGCTGAAGGAAGAAGAAAGAGATGGGGAGGATGCGCTGATGCTGTTAATATGCAGCTGCCTCCGGGGACAGCGGGCCTAACAATAACCACGTCAAAACTCAATTCACTACTGAGAGTGAAAGATGTTGTGAGGAATTGAAATCAAATGAAAATAAAGACCATCAAAGCACAGAGAGAATAAGGATGTTAAAACAATAAGGGTCCCCTCTCTCTACCAGCGGCATTATATCATCAGCAAACTTCCCTCATTGCAATTCTAAAACCTGGGAGGCCACGCAACCTTGCTGTTTCCAGAAACAGCAATAGATGATGCAAAGCTTCCCATCAGGAACCAGGCATTTTTATCTTTCTGTCATCCTTAAGGAAAAAATAAAAATAACCATAGCATGTTTTACTGAGTGCTTCTTGTTTGGCAGGCACTGTTCTAAGTACTTCCTACATGAATTTCAGCTATCTTCGGAACTCTATTCTATTATTATCCCCATTTTTCAATTGAGGAAAATGAGGTACAGGAATGTTAAGTAGCTCCCCTAGAGTTACACAGTGAGTAAGCAAGGAAGAGTGGATGCAAATTCAGGTAACCCAGCCGCAGAGTCCAAGTTCATGACCAATGCATGTTGCTGTCTCCCCAAGATACCAGCAGCAACACTGCAGATGACCTTGGGAACTTTAGCACCGCCTTCCAAGGGCCTCATTGTCATATACAGGCAGGCCACATAGGTGCAAACCAAGCTGTTTCTATTTCTGTGGCATGCACAGTGTGAAGGCAGGAGTGCTCATACTCATAACGAAGGAAATCTGGTTTATTTACCCTTTCTATCTGGTCCATCTCTGAGGACAGTAACCTGGCCCTAGGCCGCGGAGAAATATTTCATGTCATCTCATGCCTCTTCCCAAACCCAAACACCTAGTAGGCTCTTTATCAATCCTGGTTTGCTATCAGATTTAGTTTTTAAGATGATAAGACCATCTCTTACAGATGCCTAAGATAGCTTGCCAAATACCCAGTGTTTACATACTCTTGTCTGTATAGGTTTGAACTGGATTTTCTAATTATTGCCATTTTTGTTTTCCTGATATTGGGCCTCTAAATTTGCAAGCTTGTAGAATGGGTTCCTTTATGTTTGTCTTTTTGTGAGCAGTACAGTCCATTGCTGATTTACAAGGTCAAGTTCACCTCACAGTAACAGCAGTTTGGGATCAGTGTTAGACAGGTGGAAGAAAGGAAAAAAATAATAGGAGTTGTTCTAACTGAAAAAACATAGATAAATACATACTCTAATTAGAGAAAGGATATCTGAACAAGTCAGTTATAAAAGACTCTAATCCTTTGTGAAGAGAAAAATGCTGATGGGAATGTGTTTTCTTTTAATATTTTGATAGAGGTCTTCTCCTTGAAGACAGTATTCACTGCTTAACAGCTTTTGCAGTTCTCCAGGCCCTCAGTCCATCCTTGTCTTGGTAATTTTAGAACACAATGTGGCATTTTTTTCTTGATTCCAATAAATTGCAGTGTTTGCTGCTCCTCTTCTTTAACAAGAGTTCTTATACTTTTATAAAAATAGATATCTGAGTGTAAAAGACAGTTGAAGCCCCTAAAGATATCTCGTTTTGAAGAGAGGCTTTCAAATGAGGCGATAAAAAAATAAATTACACAACAGTAAATATCCTAAGTAAGCAGGATAATAGAGTCTGAAACCAAAGGTGCTGAGTGAGCAAGCTTCCACCTCTTTCAAAACTAAGCTCTGATGTGACCCGAATGTTAGTCCTCCCGTGTGTAAGATGCACTATTGAGATGGCATCATTGGTTATTGGCATTAGTTATTCAGTTTGTATGACATATTTCATTACTACCCTTCTCTTTTCCAAAGCCTATAACTCAGTGGTAAAAATTTATATCTTCCATTATTTTTAAAGGGCCAAATTTGGCATACAAATTCTAGTGCTTAAAATGGAATTTTATTTCAGGAGAAAATTGGGCTGCATTCAAGTAAGATTCTGTGAAATATTACAGAAGCTTACTAGCTTAACTTTTACATCAAAGGATGAGAGACATAGACATGATATTGTGGAAATAATATTTTTATTTCTGCATGTACAACACAAACAGACTTGCAACCATATGAAAATATTGACCTGGAAAGCTGGGAGCCCCCAGAAGGTTCAAGTCCTTTTCTGGGTGCTCACTGAAGGTATTTCTCAGAATGAAGGTTCTAGAATACAGCCTTCGGTATAGCCTTTATGTTTTAAGGAAACCCAGGGGACTTGTACATGTGAACAGCCCACAAGTGAAAACAGAGATAGGATGGATCCCACCACTCAGGTGCCTCTAAAGATCCAGGGCCAGAGGCAAATGTGTGCAGGAACTTCCAGTGGACTTCCAGTGGTGTGATCTCTCCCAAAGAGCTGTTCATGATGTCATTAGTGGACATCAGGTCATTGACCCAAGACAGCATTTGTCAACATTTTAAAATCACATCCTCCTATAACTCACTTGATAATCTTGCCATTTCCCCAAGACTCTTGTCTTGTCCACAGTGCTCAAGTTAAGTCTTATTAAAACGGAAATATAATAGTCACACTAACACACGATTTCTCATTTGTTTACTTATTATTAATTAGTAATAGACTAATTAAATATATTAGATCCTCCTCTAAAAACAGGTTTTAACTGGAGGGAAAAGAGTATGAGGAAAAAATGTCTTTCGCAATGCCTGATGCTAAGTCACTTCAGTCGTGTCCGACTCTGTGTGACCCCATAGACGGCAGCCCACCAGGCTCCCCTGTCCCTGGGATTCTCCAGGCAAGAACACTGGAGTGGGTTGCCATTTCCTTCTCCAGTGCATGAAAGTGAAAAGTGAAAGTGAAGTTGCTCAGTCGTGTCCGACTCTTCACGATCCCATGGACTGCAGCCCACCAGGCTCCTCCACCCATGGGATTTTCCAGGCAAGAGTACTGGAGTGGGGTCCCATCGCCTTCTCCGTCATGCTTGGTATGTAGTAAATAGCAAGATCTCAAAAATGTTAGTTCTCTAGCTGGGTTACTGGTGGTAAAGATGGAGAAGGGAAACCAGGGGTCCCCATCCATAGTGGGTTCTGTACCTACTTGATAATGTATACTNCCCATCGCCTTCTCCGTCATGCTTGGTATGTAGTAAATAGCAAGATCTCAAAAATGTTAGTTCTCTAGCTGGGTTACTGGTGGTAAAGATGGAGAAGGGAAACCAGGGGTCCCCATCCATAGTGGGTTCTGTACCTACTTGATAATGTATACTCAGGCTTGGCTTGACTGTAGGTCTCTGACAGTGACTGGGGAAAATGTTACTGAGCCGATTGTCCAAGAGAAGCTGAGTTGTTTCTAGCTAAGAGAAGAGAAGTTATAAGAGTTAAGGAATTCACAGAGTTATCAACTCTAACACATTGTATCATGTTATTTTTTTCTTTAAGGTGTTAGTATCCTGAATCTTCATATTCTTATGGTTTTATTTTACATGTCATCTTTTCTACTGTCCATTCAAAGGCAAGCTCTTTACAGAAAACACAGTCTTCTTTAAGCCTCTAAGAGCCCCCAGCCTACAGCTCTAAGCCCCTGGGCTGGATTATCAGACTGAAGGTTAGTCTTTGCTCCACATTGTGACACCACTTTACTCCCTTTCTATGGTTTCAAGCAATGCCAAGTAGACAATTATCTCTCTTAGGTTGCTTTAGCATTGTTTGTATACAAGAAGTTGATTCAAGTTGTACTTCATATTGGGTAGAAAAGAAATATATACTATCTCGGTTCCGTCTCCCCAGTAGTAGATACTCTTTGGGTGGAGTGAATAACTAATAATACAAATTCTAACTAGAGCACAAAATGCTCTATTNTTTCCAAATTTGCTGGCCTATTGAGTGCAGCACTTTCATAGCATCATCTTTCAGGATTTGAAATAGCTCAACTAGCTTTGTTCTTTACCAGCTGAGCCACAAGGGAAGCCTGTGTGACTATGGATGTCTTCAGGGGGTCATTTTTTTTTTCTGTCTACCATGGATACTATTACTTCTGGTGTTAAATAAAACTTTTAGTTGGGGAGATAAAAGTTATGATCTTTTGTATTCCCAAAAGACAGAATGAAGATCATTAGTAAAATCAGTCATTTCACTCTCTGTCTTGTCACCTGTTGTCCAACATCTTCAGTGACTGATGACTTTTGTGTGACATTTTTTGTATTGACACTTTTTGTGTGTGCACTTGCTTATCTTTCTCTTTTCTTAGCTGTGAACAATAATTAAGTACTGCACTGTGCACATGTCCACATGTGAACGCGTAAGCCCTACAAGAACGTTATTACAGGGGCACAAGTGAGCTCTCTTTTACATGCATGATGATTTGATGCATGTCTTTGAGCTGTTCTTCAGAAATTAAGATCTGCCCGCCTCAGGTTGAGGATTATGACTACATGCTGACCACAAGTACATAGACCCCAAACTGATTGGAATGAGAAGGTTAATGATTAAGATTTTGGAAACATCACCACCATCCTATTATCTCACAACCAACCAATCAGAAAAAAAAGTCCATGAGATGCAACCCTTACCCCAATTGTTGCTTTTTAAAACCGTTACTTGAAAGCCATGGTGGAGTTTGGGTCTTTGAGCATTAGCTGCCCATTCTCCTAGCTTAGTACCCTTCAATAAATGCTGGGCTTTCCTTAATCATTTGAAGAAAAAAAAGAAAAGCTCCCTTCTGAAGCATTTTGATGGTAGCATCTGTGGTAGCCAAGAGATCCTACAGCTTGAGATTTCTCCAGTCTTGGAAATGGTTTAGGTTGGAAATAGTTGCCTTTCATCCTTAGGCTCATAGCTAAGAAGAATTCTGTCAGATTAGGTTAGAGTTTCTGGAATTTTCAGAGCGTATTACTTTATAGTGACTCTTCCATTCCTAGAATATCTTAATCTTATCTATCTTTACTCATTTATTTCACAGCTCTAGGCAGAATAGAAGCTGGTTAAAATCTCAAATATCTTGTTTTTTTTTTTTAATAAATGAATTTTAAAGTTCTAGTTACATTGATGACACAAAAATATAAAAATCAACACATATATATATGAGAATGTTCTATTTATGTAGAGTAATTATACACTTCAATAAGACTGAATGATTCATAGCAATTATCAGAAAGAAGCACAAATATGAATCTTGAATCTTCTAAAAGATCTCTTTGTTTTCCCTTAAGGGAAAACTGAGTTTGTTTTTGCTAAGTAGTATTTTCTTTTTTATTTTATATTATATCAGATTTATATGATTTAAAGTTTTCAAGATGTTCATCAAATATCTAGTTTTCAAAAAAACTAATTATTAATTTTCCCTTTCTAAATTATAAAAGTTCTCTAGAATATTTATGGTATAGAGTAGTAAGAAATGGAATGCAATGCAGTATGTGGCTGGCATTGTCTATTATTCAAAAGTCTTTCCTCAAGCAGAAGCTTCGGATACTTTGTGATTTTGTGGTAGAGTGCTTAAAACCATTCTTTGGTTTTCCCATTTGTAAAATGAAGAGCACTGTTTTTGTTTGTCTTTTAGAATAATAATTTGAGCAAGTTCATGAGGAAAAATTGCAGTAATAATCAGCTGTTTCAACATGCTTTTATTAGTTTTTTTCAACATGCTTTTAAAAAATGAAAGAATAATCAAGAAATGGATTTATTGTGTTCACCATACAGATTCTTTGAAAGCTAAGAGATCTGGAATCTGGTCCAGGTAGAAGATGATTCACCAGCAAATAATTTACAATGGTCTGTGGTTTGTTCTCTGATGGCAGTAAGGACTAAGTGCTAAGATAGTGTCAAACCCAAAATGCCTCATTTTTCTGAGCGAGCAAAGGAAAACTTCAGAGAAGTAGTTTATTTGAAATGTCTTTAGGTCTTTTTTGCTATTTCAGATACGGATGTTACTGCGAAGGATGCTGTGGATTGACAAGTCAGCCAGAGGGGTGAGATGGAACATTTTTTTTTTCTCATATAGATCATAAAGCTGTTACAGGCATGATAAAGAAGTGATACAGGATTCTAAATGTATGGACATGTTTTGAGAGTATCATTCTGCTAAAAGTGGAACAGCTGATAAGCTTATGCCTATTTTTGCTGGCAGGTTCATCATTTATAGGCAGTAAAGAAAGAAAAATGTTAGTGAGATAGCTTGTCCAATTTGAAAAGTTTTCCGACTTTGCAGAAGAAATTTATCAGATGATTTGATGACTGCAGTTTTTCTCAGTAGTAAACCACAAACTGAAGTGTCAATTGAACCTAGATTCAAATCCAAGACATACCATTTACTTGCTGAACTACCTTGAACAAGTTAGTTCTTTTAGTCCTCAATTTTTCACTTGTGTAATAAGGAAAATGTTAATTCAGACAACATAGAATTGCTGCCACGCTTAAACAAGACAGTGCTTAGCAAGTGCTTAGTTCACAGTGGGCACACAAAAGTTTGTTATTATTATGATTAAAAATATCTTTAGAAAGGGATAAATAAATGAAGCCTGTATAAACCCTTCTTGCTACATTGTCTTCCTCAAGAACATTACCTAATTTTGCAATCTAGATGCCTGGAATAAAAAAGCAGGAACTGTCTTTGAGGAATAAGAATCAATTATCTGTTAACAAGACTAACATGTATTTTGACCCTTCTGCCACAAATTAATCTGAAGCTTTGTTAATAAAATTTGATTTTTTTCCCTTCTTTTAAAACTTGCTGTGAATTGCATCTAAATTTACATTAAGTCGGCTATCAAAATCTTCCGCTTTTATTACAAAGACTCTTGTAGCAGAGGGAGAGAGTTTAAATGCATAAGGAATGAAGTAGAATAATGATTTGGGGCATATATTCTGATAATTACTACTTCCTTTCCCTAAGCTCCCTTGCAATAAATGGGCTGTCTTTTAAAACATCATTAACAGGAGATTACAAATTTTAATGGTGTACGATAATTTTACCTTAATTTTAGTAATGTATTCCAAGTATCTGTTCTTCCTATTTTTCTTGAAAGATCCTCATGATTCAAAAAGTTCTTTAAGAATTGAAGTATTATATAGCATTGGTACCAAATGCTTTTATATTTTAATTCTCGTGTAGGCAATTATTAAACCTTTAATAGTGCAAGTGAATCAACAGATGAGTTTATTCTTACACAAAAGCAAATTCTTTTTATCAACTTTTAAATTTTTAATAGAAACTATCAAGCTGGTTTCAGAAAAGGCAGAGGAACCAGAGGTCAAATTGCCAACATCCACTGGATCATGGAAAAAGCAAGAGAGTTCCAGAAAAACATCTATTTCTGCTTTATTGACTATGCCAAAGCCTTTGACTGTGTGGATCACAAGAAACTGTGGAAAATTCTGAGAGAAATGGAATACCAGACCACCTGACCTGCCTCTTGAGAAATCTGTATGCAGGTCAGGAAGCAACAGTTAGAACTGGACATGGAACAACAGACTGGTTCCAAAGNCAAAGCCTTTGACTGTGTAGATCACTATAAACTGTGGAAAATTCTGAAAGAGATGGGAATACCAGACCATCTGATCTGTCTTTTGAGAAACCTGTATGCAGATCAGGAAGCAAGTTAGAATTGGACATGGAACAACAAACTGGTTCCAAAAAAGAAAAGGAATACATTAAGGCTGTATATTGTCACCCTGCTTATTTAATTTACATGCAGAGTACATCAGGNTCTGAAAGAGATGGGAATACCAGACCATCTGATCTGTCTTTTGAGAAACCTGTATGCAGATCAGGAAGCAAGTTAGAATTGGACATGGAACAACAAACTGGTTCCAAAAAAGAAAAGGAATACATTAAGGCTGTATATTGTCACCCTGCTTATTTAATTTACATGCAGAGTACATCAGGAGAAACGCTGGGCTGGAAGAAGCACAAGCTGGAATCAAGATCGCCTGGAGAAATATTAGTAACCTCAGATATGCAGATGACACCACTCCTATGGCAGAAAGTGAAGAGGAACTAAAGAGCCTCTTGATGAAAGTGAAAAAGGAGAGTGAACAAGTTGGCTTAAAACTCAACATTCAGAAAACTAAGATCATGGCATCCAGTCCCATTACTTCATGGGAAATAGATGGGGAAACAGTGGTAACAGCGAGAAACTTTATTTTTCTGGGCTTCAAACTCACTGCAGATGGTGACTGTAGCCATAAAATTAAAGATGCTTACTCCTTGGAAGGAAAGTTATGACCATTCTAGATGGCATATTAAAAAGACTGTTACAACTAAAAGTTTAAACCATCCATGTGTCTATTTCCTATGAACGCCATTCCTATTCATTTTATTCATTTATAGCTCTTTGAGAACTAAACATTCCAAGCCAATGAAATCATTTGATTTCTTCCTCAGGGAAATTTTGAGTGAGGAGAAAATTGGTTCCATTTAAATGATGTGTGTGGCTGGCACTCACATTGTGCTAGGCTCCACTCATTGAGCAGAGCTCTGATGTATAGAAAACAGAGCTGAAAAAAGTTCACCTGCCCTAGATGCCAAAAAACAGTGTGGCTCAAATACCAGATGATATACTAGATCTTAATGAAAGTCCTCCAAAAAAGATCATGTGTCCACCCCTCCATACACTGTCACACTGGCCCTGTGTCCAAAGCCACCTCAGTCTTCATCAAGAGTAACCAGGAAGCTGGGCTTCCCTGGTGGCTCAGTGGTAAAGAATCTGCCTGCCTTTGCAGGAGACACAGGTTCCACCCCTGGTCCAGGAAGAGCCCTCATTGCATGGGGCAGCTAAGCCCACACACCACAACTACTCAAGCCTGAGCTCTCAACAAGAGAACCCATGGCAAGAGAAGCCCTTGCACCGCAATTAGAGAGTAGACTCTCTTCTCCACAACTAGAGAAAGCCTTCACACAGCAAGGAAGACCAAGCACAACCAAAAACAAATAAATTAATTAATCTTTTTTTTTTTTTAAGAGCAACCAGGAAACAGTGGTGACATCAAGCAAGACTAGCGCACTCAAGAGTGCCACTCACCACCAACATCCCACCTGCTCTGGGGTGATGCTGATAGCACACCCAAGAGCTGCCAGGCCCATACTTCACCCTCACTTTACCCTTCATTGTCTCTCTAGACTTCATCCCCTTTTCCTCTTCCACTCTTCATGCTCTCACACCACAGAGGACCTTCTTGTTTCACAGGAAGCCAAATCTCACTCATTTATTCAACAATATTTATTGAGGACCTCATGTGTTCCAGGTTCAGTGAAGGACTCAAAGTTAGCTCCTTGCTGCAAACGGCTCTTTACTGCAGGGGAGGCTGACAGGGAACCACTGACAAACACTGATTTAAGTGCTATATTTGAGGTTTTTTCAGTACTGATGACACACGGAAAGGCGCGAACAATTATGCTTTGGAGAGAGATGAGGGATCAGACAAAAATATAAATAAAGAGGTGTCAAAGCAGAGTTGAGAGGAAGGCACATTTTATCTAGGATTACAAGAAGGCATATAACTTTATTAATAAATTAATTCACACTCTGCATGATAGAATCATTTTTCTGGATGTCTCATAAAAATCTCAAACTGAGCTGACCACTCCGAAACACACACTGACCCACATTTGACCTGCTCTCCTAACTGATCTCCCCATACGACTTTTTGGTATCATTAATCAATAGCATCAGATCTTGAAGCTGAGAGGCAGCTCTGATTTCTATGTCTCCTTTATATCTCACATCCTAAGATCTCCAGGATGAATTCATTGTACTCAAGAAATGTCGACTTGACGCATCTCCTCACGAGAAGTCCACATCAACCTTTTCCTGGACTAGTTATTGTAGACTTTTTATGACAAGTCACTTCTCAGCAAGGAACAGGTAACGTATGTATTTTCTTTGTCAGCCTCCAGCTGTGTTGAGTGCCCTCCCGCCCCGTGTACCCCCTGGGTAACACATGCTGCACCACCAGGTGTCTGCACTGATCATGGCCCTCTCTGAGTTCCTGTGTTCTCTTGTGGAGTGTGTGTGTGTGTGTGTGTGTGTGTGTGTGTGTGTGTGTGCGTGTTCACATGTATGCACAAAGACCTGCAGCCTGGAAACTCCTCTTTTTTTGCTTTAATGCAGCCCTCCTGAGTGGCCTTTTCATGTGGAAAACTCTTTTCATCATTCTAATCCATTGCTGTCTCTATAATTTTTCTACCCCCTTACCTGTATATCTTCAACAAAACACAGCACAATGAATTGTAAAGAATTATTTGAACAATCTGAACACATTAGGATACAAGCAGAAAGTAACTTGAGTGTTTTGAGTCATTATTGCCTTTTAAACTTGCACTTTTGAATAGCTTTCCCCGCCCCCCCTATTCCTTTGGGTAATCTTGGAGTGACCCTATAATTTTTACAGCATTCTCAGGTACTAACTGATGATGTAGGCTTGCAGAAACGTAAAGTGTAGACAGATCTACTATCCATCATTGATTCTGTCAGTCATTCAACAGAAAGCACAGGGAGTTGGGGGTGACAGTAGTGAGTTCAGCGGAAAATTCCCATGTCACGTGTCTAATGTGGTGGTATGCTGGGTCAAGGCCAGCTGTGCATGCCCAGTGACCACAGGTTGTCTCTTTATTTTGCAGGGAGGTGGTCTTCATAAAATCTCTCTACTCATCCTCTGCCACCTGGGCCATCTTACTGTCATTCCCTGAACAAGTTAACTTCTCCCAACTGGCCATGAATGACCCCTTCACCCTAACTTCTGGCCATCCACCAGTGGGGTCCTTCTCTGATGGTCACCTTGCCTCAGAGATATTCAATTCCATAGGAGTTTTTTCTCAAAACAAACATAATTTAATTTTACTTAAAAAAATTTTTAATTCTTTTGACCATTCCATGTGGCATGTGGAATCTTAGTTCCCTAACTAGGGGTCAAACTTGTACCCCTTGCATTGGGAGCACAGAGTTTTTACCACTGAACCTCCATGGAAGTCCCCAACTTTTGTTTTTATAGGTTGCAAAATATGTTTTTTTTAATCAATTTATTTATTTTAATTGGAAGCTAATTACAATATTGTGGTGGTTTTGCCATACATTGACATGAATCAGTCACGAGTATAATGTGTCCCCATCCTGAACCCCCCTCCCACCTCCCTCCCCATCCCATCCCTCTGGGTTGTCCCAGTGCACCAGCTTTGAGTGCCCTTCTTCATGCATCAATCTTGGGACTGATCATCTATTTCACATATGATAATGTACATGTTTCAATGCTGTTCTCTCAAGTCATCCCACTCTCACCTTCTCCCACAGAGTCCAAAAGTCTGTTCTATACATTTGTGTCTCTTTTGCTGTCTCGCATATGAGGTTGTTGTTACCATCTTTCTAAATTCCATATACACGTGTTAATATATTGCATTGGTGATTTTATTTCTGACTTACTTCACTCTGCATAATAGGCTCCAGTTTCATCCACCTCAGAACTGATTCAAATGCATTCTTTTTAATGGCTGAGTAATATTCCATTGTGTATATGTACCACAACCTTATTATCTATTCATCTGCCGATGGACATATAGGTTAGGTTGCTTCCATGTCCTGGCTTTTGTAAACAATGCTGTGATGAACATTGGGGTACACATACTCTTTCAATTCTGGTTTCCTCGGTGTGTATGCCCAGCAGTGGGATTTCTGAGTCATATGATTTTAGAATATTTTTAGATTTACAAAAAAGTTGTCAAGATAATAAGAGAGTTCACATGTACCTCACACCTAGTTGCCCTTATTTTCAACTTCTTATATCAGTGTGGTATATTTGACACAACTAATGACCTAATATTTTTACTTTATTATTATTAACTGATGTCTATACTTTATTCCAGAGAAAGCAATGGCACCCCACTCCAGTACTCTTGACTGGAAAATCCCATGGATGGAGGAGCCTGGTAGGGTGCAGTCCATGGGGTTGCACAGAGTCGGACATGACTAAAGTGACTTAGCAGCAGCAGCAGCAGCACACTTTATTCGGTTCATTATTTGGTGGGGTGGGTGAGGATGCTTCCCAAGTGGCACAGTGGTAAATAATCCATCTGCCAATGTCTGACGTCACTTCAGGACCCCCCCCCCCCCCGCCCCGCTTAGCTGTGAAAGGTTCTCAGCCTTGGTTTTGATGAGCTTGCTAGTTTGGAGGTATACTGATCAGGTTATCTGGTAGAATGTCCCTACTTGAGAACATTTCATATTACACTAGAGTTATGGGTTTTAGGGAAGAAGACCACACATGTCAACTGCCATTCTCATCCCATTGTGTCAAGAGTACATACTGTCTGCATTAACTTTACTGTTGATATTGACCCTGACCAACTGGCTAAGGTAGTGTTTGTTCAGTTTCTTCACTGGAAAGTTACTCTTCGTGTTTTCCTTTTTCAACACTATACCCTTTAGAAGGAAGTCACTGTGCTCAGCTCACATAGTGGAAAGTTTTGCTTTACCACTTCGAAGACAGAGTAGCTACAGAAATTATTTTTCACATACTTAGCTTCTTCTGCATAGGTGGCCTGCCACTTACTGTTCTCTGAATTTGAGGCATTTGTACCCCAAACTCTAGACAGAGTTGTATTTATTTTCCTGTTACGCCATCATAGTTGCATGATTCTGCAAGCATTGGCCGGGACCAGCAGCAGCAGCATCACTTGAGAATTTGCTGTAAATGCAAGTTCTCCACCCCAGACCCAGTGAATCAGAGATTCTGGGGCTGGGTCCTGGCAGTCTGCATTTTATCAAATCCAACACCTGTTTCGGATGCAAGCTGACGTTCAAGCACCACTGTGGTTAACAGTTTGTGTGTACTGTACCCTGAACTTGACTCTAAGCTCTTGTGGACCCACCAGCCAGCCTAGCACATAACTTAACACAGGATAGGAGCTCAAAAATAAGCTGCAATTTTATTCTAGATTATTTTCTACCACTGAAGTTGCACTGTTTTATTTTTCCTGCTGTTGGGCCCTGAGAGCTTCCTTCTCTTTTATGAGTTCCTTCAATTCTCTTCATATCTTTTATTAAAATCTCGGTAGTTAAAACTTTTTGAGTATTCCATCTATTTTCCTATAAAACCCTGATGGATACAATGACCTCAAAGTTTATTCATTTCTGTCAAGAACTACAAATGGAACATTTTTTTCCAAAGAAGAAATTTCTAATGATGTGCTTTTAGGCTTTCATTATTTGAGAGTGAAGAACTCCCCCCTACACTGTTCTGAAGAAATAGCTGGATTGAGCTTCTATGTTCTGTGTGCCAGAATTATGCCCAGTTCATTGTACATTATCCATTTAATTCTCACAATAATAATCATGAGGTTTTATTGTTTCAATTTTACTGGAATTCAAAGGTCAAACCAGTTGTAACTTGCAACATATTGTAAAGCTAGAAAAAGTAAGACCGGAATTGTAACATCTGTCTGATGACAAAGCCAATGTCCTTAAGGCCCCTGCAGGCCCCAAGCATTGTCCCTTTGCACGGGTGACACTGCAACTGCTACACCAGAAGGGGGTTGCTGACCTGCCAGGGGCAGAGGGAGGAACACTGGAGACTCCTGCACTTCAGTTTCTGCTTCCCAGACAAGAACAGAGAACTTCAGCAGGGGCCCGACAGCACTGCAGTGAAAGCCAGATCAGGAGAGAGATTAGAAGTCAAAGTTAAGGGCATGAGGATCACAAAAACGTGTGTTTAGCATTAGGCTGGAAAGTCAGAAGAAAGCTGCATAGTATTTAGAGATGAAAAAAGACAAAAATAGACCATACTGCAACTCAATTTCAACAAAAGAGGCAGTTAAGCGAGACAAATTATAAAGATGGTGCTGTGCTGTGCTGTGCTTAGTCGGGTCCAACTCTTTGTGACCCCAAGGACTTTAGCCCACCAGGCTCCTCTGTCCTTAGGGATTCTCCAGGCAAGAATACTGGAGTGGGTTGCCATGCCCTCCTCCAGGGGATCTTCCCAACCCAGGGATCGAACCCATGTCTCTCCCACTGCAGGTGGATTCTTTACCATCTGAGCTACTAGAGAAGCCCGAAAATACTGGAGTGGGTAACCTATCACTTCTCCAGGGCATCTTCCTGACACAGGAATCAAACCAGGGTTTCCTGCATTGCAGCTGGATTCTTTACCAGCTGAGCTACCAGGGAAGACCCATAAGGATGGTACCAGCTAGCATTTGGAGAGAGAGTGAGATTAAGCTACTTTGTCAACTTTTTTTTGTTTTGTTTTAGCTGCACCTCACAGCATGTGGGATCTTACTTCCCTAACCAGGGACTGAACCCATGTCCCCTGCATTAGAAGTGCAAAGTCTTAATCCCCGGATCACCAGAGAAGTTCCCTGTCAATGCTCTTCGCTGGGGCTTATTTCCCTGGCCTAGTTGCCCCTGGGCAGAGGCTGGCAGTCACTAGAATATGCCAAGATAGTGCATACAGGGAAGCCAGATGGGAGACGGAGGGCTTTACCCTTTATCACACTAACCAATGGCACTTCTCCTCCTGAGTACAAACAGCACCCGGCCCCCTCCCCCAAAAGGGAACAGTGGATCTTAACTCAGTCTCCACTGAGCACAGCAAGACTTTGCCTTCCATAAATAGTCTTCTTAAGAACCTGCCTTGAAAATCACCTTTTAGTGAGTGGTTCATATAGTCATAAATAAATAAATGTCTGTTGAATAGGAGGGAACGGGAATCATAGCTAGATTGGAGTGTCACCTTCTTGATTACAGTGCTCTGAATTGTGACACTTCATCCAGACTCTGTGATTTGTGCTGGGGAGGTCGTGGTGAAAAAGTCCTCGTGGAGCTTATCGCACTGCAGCAGGAGGGTCAGACAAGAGAGAAGTAAACTTACGTATCATGGGAGATGCCATAAAGGAAATAAACAAGATAGGATGGGGAGTAGGGTAGTAGTTAAAGACCTCAGAGGAAGAAATACTCAGGCAAAGACGTGGAGGGTTTAAAAACACACACACAAAGACTGCCCATTCAAAATACACAGGCAAAGTTTTTCAGGTGGAGAGAGCAGTGAGGGCTAAAGTCTGGATTTGGGAAGGCTCTTAGTGTGTGTGCCCCAGGCACAGAGTGCAAGGTGGGAGAGGGCAGGAGATGAAACTGGAAAGAAGGGTCAATTTGAGACCACATAAGAGCCCTGAGGATTAGGAGAATATGTTGCCTCACCAATTTAGGGACAATGCCCCTTATCAGCTCGGAAGAATGAAAATGATGCCCCTTTCCCTAAGCAACAAAATTCTCCTAAAAGAAAAGGGGGGAATGAGAGGATAACAGGCAGGAAGGCTAGGGGTCTCCAGATGGAGGAAATAGGCTGCAAGTGTCAGACATCTTTTCTCTCTCTCTTAAGTGGCAGGAGGAAACAAACTATAAGTGTCAGATTTTTGGCTTCCTTGATAGCTCAGTTGGTAAAGAATCCGCCTGCAAAGCAGGAAACCTGGGTTTGATCCCTAGGTTGGGAAGATCCCCTGGAGAAGGGGAAGGCTACCCACTCCAGTGTTCTGGCCTGGAGAATTCCATGGACTGTATAGTCCGTGGGGTCACAAACAGTCAGACACGACGGAGCAACTTTAAATGTAAACGTACTGTGAGCCCTGGAAGAGCCCGAGGCCTCTCAGCCATGATTCTAAGGTGCCATCTGGCCCTGAGTCTCGGAAGGTGGATGCACTGTCCTTTCTTTGCTGCGGATCAGGTCCCACTCCTGGCAGGCTGTCAGGAGAGCTCTCGCTTGGCAGGTACAGGCTCCCTTGATTTCATAAATGCACAGCCTGTAGTCAAGAATTTCCAAATGTGATTAAAATGAAACTGCCGTGGAAATCAGGTCTGGCGGCCCATCTCTCCAGTACTTAGAAGGAAGAGCGCCTCCCAGACCTGGCAGACGACCTCAGTGACATGGTTTGGAATAGATTTAGGAAGGGCTGCCAGGTAGACAAGAGATTTCAATAACTAGGCAGCCAAATTAGTCATTAGAAGGACTGGGTACCAGGGACACACCAGGGAAAACCTCCTGACCTCTCAATAGTCGGAGTCATGAGATAAATGAGCTCTGAAAACAGTGCTTCATTTGAGAAGGAGGACGTACTTTATGATTAACTCCAGATGACCATTCTCCAGAGGCTGACCAAACCCTGTTCCTGGAAATCAGAAAATGATAACTTTGCAATAGCTTCTTTGGCCAGTTCAGTCCTTGAACAGTTCAAAAGAGGGAAGAATTGGCCCCAAAAGTCCTATATCAGCAGAGAAACAGAGATAAAATTCATTTTCCTGGACAGACCAAATCGCTACATAGTTTCCTCTCTCAGTGGTTAGTCATGCCATGGAAGAGATGGTTCCAGAAGGATAAACAAAAGAAATGCTTTAAGCAAATGGATCGTACCTGCTTGTGAGCGTAATGATGGTCTGCAGCCAGCACGACCACAGCCCACTTCCTCTGTGGCTGGTCTTAATTGAAACTGACGGAGCTGTGGAGCTAGCTGGGTTTTGCATAAATCATCATCGGTAATACACTTTCAAGGGTAATCACAACATTAATATACCAAGCAGGAAGTGAAATAATTAAAACTTAGCACAGTGCAGCATTGAAGTTTCCAAAATTAATCTGAAGCACCTTTCCTCAGTACAAATGAGCAATTGCTTCAGTCCATAGAAAGGGACATTCAGAGAAGTACGACATAGGCCATCAGCAACAAAAGAAATTCTACTCTTCTTCCTCCATTCTAAATTGTCTGCTTATATTTTAATTCCTTTTCCTTTCTTCTCTAGTGGTGCAAGTTTTTTTGTTGTTTGCTTGTTTTACCTGCCTTTAAGCTAAAGACATGTCATAAAGCCATGTAGAATTAAAATCTTGCAAATCTGGGAGCAATAAGAGAGAAAAATTGTTCCTTTATGACCCTTAGGAAGACAGTTCCAGCCTAGAGAGTGAACGAGCATATGTACCTAGGGTGATAAGCATCTCATTTCAATATATCTGCATAGAAGGTAATAAAGTACCCAGGCTGGGTCCCCTAGTGAGCCACAGGGGTAAGACAGTGGCACTAAATGGCTCACTCCTTCTGATGGAGTGTCTTTAATGTTGGATGCTTTGAAAGATAGTAAGCAAAACGCTTCCTGTTGTTCCCTAATCTCACAGGGAGACAGCTTGACAACAGCAACATTTTGCAGAGAACCACACCCCAGTGTTCCAAGACTGGAAACACCTTGACCTAGAAGCACAAATATATCAGTTAGACTTTGAGTAGGGGCTCCCTTCCAATGGGCAAGACCCCTGGTACCCAGACAGCATCCCAGCTAAAAGTCAACACTCCCTGAACTGTACAGCAAGTAAAGCCTGTACTCTGTCAGGAGCAACTTAGCTCTTAACTCACACTGGTGTTACTTCTTTTCTCCTCAATAGCACACCTTCTGTAAGGAGTTAGAGGTCTCTGACTGCCCAGAGAAAACAGCGGTAATGAGTCCGCATCACCCTTGTAAGAATTACTTGAACAGGCAATTTCATCTAGACATCAGTGATGAGAGCAGACACAAAAAAGAATATGCAGTGGTGGAATTTCAGACCCTGGGGAAGGTAATTTAGCAGCAAGATATGGGTAGGGTCTCCATGCCTCTTATAATACATTGTTCAAATTGTACTCCCCACGCCGCCTGTGATTAGAGTCAATTCTTAGGACTTATCATTTGAAATGAACACTGCCATTTCCTAATTTAAAAAGTCCTCTGGTGGGGTTGGTCACCCTCAAGTGACGGGATATGGGAGAATAGATGTAGAGTAAGGAGAGTTGTCAGTTAATGTCAGGTTTCTTCACTGTTCACCTGAAACTATCATAGCATTGTTAATCAGATATATTCCAGCACAAAATGTCTTTGGTGTTAAAAAACAAAATTTTATAAATTAAATAAATTTTAAAAAACATGCTTCTGAGGATCAACCAGCCAATAAGAACCCCCAGCAGACCATGACCAGAAAAATGACTTCCTTTGGAAAATAGTAAAAGCCTTCACCGTATTACCCTGTGCCCTTTTGAAGGAAATTTTGCTCTTATGTGTTCTCAGTACAACTCTTCCCGTTAATACCAGAGAGGTCAGATGCAAACAAGTCCCACTGAAATTCCATAGACAGAACCTAAGCACACATGTCCTTGACCAAAACTTCAGGGTCTTCAAATGTTTCTCATCTGGCAGATATACAAAAACTTGTGCTACTGTTAAATCTCCTGTCTCAGCTTCCTTGATGCTCAACTTGCTTGATGACCAAGTTATCAAAATTCAACTTGATCAAGCATCAAGCAACTTTCTCTCAATTTCAAGGGGGAGAAAAATTTAGTTGATACAGATGCCTTCAATTCACATCAAGTCAAGATATGCTGAATGAATGCCTATTATGGGAGGAAAGGCAAAGTGGGGAGCAGAGGAAAGAGGAGGAGGAGAAGCAGCAGAAGCACCAGCTGAAGAAGAAGGAGGAGAGCGAGGAGGGGCAGGAGCAGATGGACGCAGGGCAGAAGCAGAGAGAGAGGGGGCGGGGAAGAAGGAGGTGAAGTCAAACGGAAACTGCCCTCAGCTTCGCTGAGCATCGTTGCTGTGACCATCTTCCCTGACATCTTCAGATGCTGGCCTGTCACTGCCCACCCTCCAATCGTGTGGTGATGAACCCTAGTCACACTTACTCACACATAGGAGCTCCCGTATTTCCAAGACATTCACCATTTGGTTCCAATGTAGCCAACTGTTAGCGTCATTTTGAAGAAAAGTCTGTTCCTTCCCCTCCAGGAAGTGCAAAGTGTCCTATAATATGTATAAATGGCCGTGATGGTACAGCAAGAGACATTTGCTTCCAGATTTTATTTTGGTTTTGATCAAGTTGAATTTTGATAACTTTGTCATAAGCATAATTAACAAAAATAATGTAATTATGGAGTACATAGCACAGGTGAAACTTAATTATTTGGACTCCCAGGAAATGAGCTCTTACCAACAAAGCAGCAACTTGAAGGAGGACCAGGAAACCGAGTGTCATCCTCTCTGATTTAGCAGTGATGCTATCTGTACTGGGCTGAGTCCAAGCAAGCTAGCAGCCAGTCAGGAGGCTAAATGCAGGAGCAGTGGGTCACAACCCCAGGCAACATCTGGTCCCTTGAGTAGCCAAGGCAATTCCATAAATGGTGAGAGCCAGTAGGCCTTTAGAGAAAACATAAAAAATGAAAAGGTTAACATTTTTCTCCTGCCAGCTAACCTGCCCTACTTTGGCTTTCTTTCACAAGAAAATACAAAGCAGAGTGTATAATAAAATAGTTGATATAGACTGTGTCCCCCCAAATTCATGTGTTCAAACCTTATACCCAGTGTAATGATATTTGGAAGTGGGGCTTTGGGGTGATTAGGTCGTAAGAACAGAGCCTCCAGGAATGGGGTTAGTGCTTTTATACAAGTGACCCTAGAAAGCACCTTTCTAGGTGCCTCTTCCTCCAGATGAAAACAGTCATGTGAGAACCAGGAAGCTGGTACTCATCAGACACTATACCTGCCAGCACCTTGAATTTGGACCTTCCTGCCTCCATAACTGTGAGAAATAATACCACAGTCACACACTCTGTGTTATTTTGTTACAGCAACCCAAACAGACTTAGACAGTGGTAATTAGGGGAATAAAGTTTCCCAGTAACCAGTGTATAACTTGAGAACAGAACCGGCACGGTGCACCAAGTTACTGTTCAATTTAATATGCGCATTTACCTGTTAATTCTGCACCAACTTGAGTCTGAACTTGGGACACTTTCCTACTGAGACCAGACCCAGAGATTATAGAGATCTTGGTTTTCCTGCCTTTCAAACCAGGGGATTTTAGAAGTTGATTCAGAGACTGAGTCCTCAGAGGATAGTCCCAAAGTTAGCAGCTGGACAGAGATGGGAAGTGGGAGATCCCAGCATATGTCTGCAATCAGATAAAATTATCTGATCACCAGGGGCTTCCCTGGTGGCTCAGATGGTAAAGCGTTCACCCGCAATGTGGGAGACGCAGGTTCAATCCCTGGGTTGGGAAGATCCCCTGGAGAAGGAAATGGCAACCCACTCCAGTATTCTTGCCTGGAGAATCCCATGGATAGAGGACCCTTTGGGCTACAATCCATGGGGTCGCAAAGAGTTGGATACAACTGAGCGACTTCACTTTCACTTTCACTATGGAAAGCAGTACGGAGGTCCCTTAAAAAACTAGAAATAGAGTCACCTGTATGATCTTCCAATCCTACTCCTGGGCATATATCCAAAGAAAACTCTAGTTTGTAAAGATACATGCACCCCCAGTGTTTGCAGCAGCACTATTTACAATAGCCAGGGCATGGAAGCAACCTAAACTGGCCATTGACCCATTGACAGATGAACAAAGAAGGTGTGGTATATGTGTGTGTGTGTGTGTATACATGTATGTACACACATACATTACAGAATGGAACCTTATTCAGCCATAAAAAGGAATGAAATAATACCATTTACAGCAACAAGGATGGACCTAGAGATTACCATGCTGAGTGAAGCAAGTCAAACAGAGAAACACAAATATCGTATGATATCACTTATATGTGGAGTCTAAAAACTGGTATCAGTGAACTTATTTACAAAACAGATATAGACTCACAGACATAGAAAACAAACTTAGAGTTACCAAAGGGGAACGGGAGAAGGATAAGTTAGGAGTTTGGGAGTAACATATACATGCCACCAAATATAAGAAGATAATGAACAGGGCCAACTGTATAGCGCAGAGAACTATATTCAATATCATGTAATAACCTATAGTGGAAAATAATTTGAAAAAGAATACACTTCTGCTGCTGCCAAGTCACTTCAGTCGTGTCCAACTCTGTGGGACCCCATAGATGGCAGCCCACTAGGCTCCCCCGTCCCTGGGATTTTCAGGCAAGAACACTGGAGTGGGTTGCCATTTCCTTCTCCAATGCATGAAAGTGAAAAGTGAAAGTGAAGTCACTCAGTCATGTCCGACTCTTAGCGACCCCATGGACTGCAGCCCACCAGGCTCCTTCGTCCATGGAGTTTTCCAGGCAAGAGTACTGGAGTGGGATGCCATTGCCTTATATATATATATATATATATATCCATATATGTATGTATAACTGAATCACTTTGTTGCATACTTGAAACAGAGCATTTTAAATTATACCCCAATTAAAAAGTTTAAAAGTAGTTTAAAAAATAACATTTGTGCCAAAATTTCAAGTAGTAATGCACTTCAGTTTGTGCATTCAGTAGAGGTACAAGGGATATGGAGAAAGAATAAGCAAAGTACCAGACATTTTTGGATCATTCATCAAAGTCTCCTCATGTGGGAAGCAAATGAGTTTTTCTTTGGGTTTTGATCTTAGTTTCATCTCAAAAGGAAAATGTCTTTTTATTTGGCTTGTTTGCAGTTTTTTTAAACTTATTTTGTAAATATTTCATAATATTTAAAACAGTATATAATGACTGCATGCTCTTGCAGCAGAAAATAATAATACTTGGCACTTAATGGCACTTTTTATCATTAAATCTCTTGGTAGACATTAATTAAGGAAAAGATACTTCATTTTTTAAAAGTTGCTGTTAGGCTCCTGTCAGTGAATTTCATGAATGTCAGTTGCAACAGGAAGTGAAATATGTAGAATCCAAAATACAAATCTGCCAAAGTTTTTCTTGAAAGATAAAAATAAGCCTTTGTATGTTTTCCATTATACCTTGTCCCTTTGAATCCGTTTGCAAATAACTTTTATTCATGGCTCTATATTAAAATTGGGTTTTCTTTGGTTATAACTACTGTGATGTCATATTAAATACTTCATATTTTATGAAGTATTTTCAATTATTCAAATGTAAAAGCTTCGTAAATAAAGGCACAAAAACTACTCATGTTCCAGGGGAAACATTTGTTCAGTTGGCAAATAGGCAGAGTACGTCCCTTCTTTTCCTTCCTGGAAAGCAGAGGTTGGTTTATCAAGAGGGATGAGTCTTTTAGTCATTCTCCCTTCCTCCCTCTACAGGGACAAACATGCTCATCTCCAGGGTGAAACTCACAGCTTGTTTCAGTTATCCTTGCAGAACTCTTTCTCTCCATCTGTTTCCAATGTCTAGAATTTTTAAGATAATCCTTTTATCATATCATTTGATGCAATAAACATTGCCTCCTACTTCTCATACAAAACAGTTGCCTGCAGGTCAGGATCTTCAGCATTTTTCTTCATTCCCATCCTCACCTGCATTTACCCCTTTCACTTCTGTCTTGGAGACAAGCTCCTACCTCAGTCAAGCTCATTCCTCCATCAGCACTTAGCATTTCCCTATGATTCCTCCGGCAGTCAACTGCTTCTTTATAGAGGTTTGTCACTAACATCTATCTTCCTTCTGATTCCTTGCAGGAATTCTTTAAATGCAAACCACATCTGTTGAACACATGCCCTCTAGGTACTATCTTGTCCTCTCTTCCTGTTGGGCCTCCCACAGAAGTAGCCTTCCGTATGAGCAGCCTACATCATCATCTCCATTCCCTCGCTCCCATTTATTCTTAAAATACAACCAACTGCTTTCTGCTCTCACAAGTCCATGTTGGCACTCCGTGAGGCACACCAGCCACCACTACCAGCCAACTCCAGGAGGTACTTTTCACCCATCATCTCCTCTCTGGGCCCCTTCAATGTCGCTCTCTCCTGGTTCACCATGTACAAGCTCAGCAGCGCTCCTTTTCAGTCTTTTTCAGGTTCCATTTTCCCTGAATGTTAGTGTTTCCAGGAATTCTGCCCTATGAATTCTAATCACCGTCTTCATCCTCTCTGAGGGACTCTATCGATCCTAGGCCACGCCTGCATCCACATGCTTTGCCCCGTTCTGCTCTGTTTTCCCTTTTCTTGTTTCCTCTGCCTGGGGTGTCATTCATTCTTGATGAGTCTAAAGAACTGCTTACCCAGACCAGTTCAAACAGAATTCTCAAACGTCCGACCTTTCTTCTCTCCAATCCCCACCTCCCCCAACCCTGACAGAATTAGTTGTCTCTCCCCAGCACTCTCATGGCATCTTACATGTATTTGTGTATATGTGAATGGATGTGTGTTTATATATGTCTGTGTGTGTGTGTGTTGCTCTAAGTTATGTCTGACTCTTGTGACTCTGTGACCGTAGCCCACCAGGCTCCCCTGTCCATGGGATTCTCCAGACAGGAATACTGGCCTGGGTTGCCAAGCCCTCCTCCAGGGTACCTTCCTGACCCAGGGATCGAACCTACACCTCTTATGTCTCTTGCGTTGGCAGGCGGGTCGTTTACCACTAGCACCACCTGGGAAGCCCAGTGTGTGTGTGTATGTGGGTGTGTGTGTTCATTACATATATACCACAAGATTTGTTAAGGAAAGGAATTCCAGCTTAACTATCTTTGAATTCTCAGCACATAGAATGGTTGCAATAAGTCATATTAAGATGACTGTTTCATATTAGAGGACAGGAGAGAATAATAATGTGGATTTGGTTCAAGGTTACTTTTTCTTTGTTTTACTCCCAAAGCAGCTAATGAATATGGCAAAGGTTATTAATCAGACAAGGACAGTGGAGCTGAATGTAGCTCCCATTGTTTCTCTTTGTATCTCACAGAGATGTGCCCAGTTTTTAATTTTGCAACTCAGTTAAGTATCATACAGCTTAACAGCCAAGGTCCTAGCAGCAGACTGCTTGTTGTGCCAAAACTGGGTCAGACTTCGCCTGTACCTGTACTTTAGGGCCTAGGAATTTTCATATGTGTCTTTTTATCAGTTTTTCATGGTCAGGTCTACATGCTTTTCATAAATATTGAATTATTAGTTAGCAAATGAATAAATGACCACTTGGCTAAAGTTACATACTGACTTGTAATCCATCGCCCAGACACCCATTGAGAGAGAGGGTAATTCCAACACACAGGGTATGATTGGTAAAAAGCTTGTCATCATGCATTACTTGAGATACGCAGTTATCTGTGACAACCCAGGGACCTGCCATGTCCAAGAAGAATGATTGATTTTGAGAAATGGCATTTACTTTCTCTTTCTCTCATTGTAATTTTGATATTTCATTCTATTTTCAGACTGGTACTGTGAATGATGACTGATCATGATTCCATTAAGAAACTCCCTTGTAAAGGAATTGGGAATAGAGTGGATGAATGTTATGTGTGTATGTATGCATGTAAGTTCATTCAGAGAAACTCAATATTCATTCTGTTTCAACTGAACTTGGTGACCTAATACTTCTATTTTATATAGTATCACTTTCATACACAAAATAGCAGCACAGCTGCTGATAACCTCAGTAGGAATTTAATAACATGGCCAAATATCTCTAGAGAGACAAAAGAAATATGGTTATCTAAATAATAAATGCTTATGAAGGGAATTCTATGTGCCAAGGACTATGAAAGGCTGGTCTAGAGAGTCTAGGAACTTACAGATATGCTGATAAGGCAAAATACATAACACATGAAATAGGGAAGAGTGTATTTAATCTTGTGTTAAATTATATGATTCAGATGAAATGCTACATAATAAGAAGGTTATGTGAGCACACCATGGGCCAGCACATTACTGGAGGAGGGGCAGACAGCTATGGGTTTAAGTTTTGCCTCTACGAGTTAACTTTAATCTTAGGCAGGGCATATCTGATCTCTAAGTCCAAATTTCCTTAACCGTAGGGGTAATTCACCTATCCTATTAACTTGCCAGTTCTGTACCCTCCAGAGTTTTCTTCCATGCAGTGCTGGCATCACTCAAGATTAGGTGAGGCAATATCAATGCAAACATATTTGTTCATGACGTGTGTGAAAGTGTTAGTCACTCAGTCGTGTCTGACTCTTTGCAAGCCCATGGACTACAAGCACGCCAGGCTCCTCTGTTCATGGGTTTTTCCAGGCTAGAGTACTGGAGTAGGTAGCCATTCCCTTCTCCAGGGGATCTTCCCCAACCCTGGGATCAAACCCAAGTATCCCACATTGCAGGCAGATTATTTACCATCTGAGCCACCAGGGAAGCCCCTTGTCTGTGACAGTTATGATCAAATCAGAGAAAGATGCAAATCATCTCTTCCCAAGAGGTACCTGTACACTCTGTCTCAGCCCGACTCTTGCCCACAAAGCCAAAAGTCTTCCTCTTCAGGATCTGCTGCTCTGTCATCCAAACTCCTCCCAAACCTGTCTCTCAACCTTCACCCAATTTTGGAGCAAGTATGGCTACACGTTATTCCCCTTTGATTACTATTTCTTGTTTACTCACAGGCATAAAATTATGACCATGATGTGGAGCCAACCATGTGAAGACAGGGGGAGTGTTTCTTGGAGGAAGAAGCAGTAATTTCAAAGCTCTAAGGCAGAAACAAGTGGGATGTGTTCAAGAGAGACAAAACAGGCCACTATATGTGGGACAGGAGAGTGAGGGAGGCGATGATGGAACGCTGGGGAGGGAGCAGCAGGCAGCAATCAGATTCAGCAGGAAATAGGGATTTCTTCTAAGAGCAACACAAAGTCATGGGAGGTTCAGGCAGCGGGATGACTTGATTAGTTTCATGATTCATTCGTACTGTCGGGTCTTTTTGAGGGAGCAGAAGGGAAATCATGGAACGAGTTAGAAAAATATTTCCATGCTCTCAGCTGGAGATGATGATGTTTAGCCTGAGGTTATGGCAATGGACTTTGAACAAAAGGAAGGACTCGACATATATTAAACAGAGATACTAAAAATATGTTTCCAACAAGTGTGATGCATTTAAGCAATGGAAATGCCAGTGTCCCTGGGAATTGAGCCAGAAGAGGGATGGAAGTCTGAGGAGTAAGCAGGGATCCTATCACAGACACCAAGTTAGGAAACTTGCTGTCATGTTTGGCAGAATCTGCTGTCAAATTAGACATGGGAGGCAAAGGGAAAGAGATGAACAAAAGGGAACCCATTTCCAGGTCTGTAGCCAGAGCAGCTCAAGATCTAGTTGTACCATTTATTGAGAAGAGAAGCCCTGGCGAAGAGTGTATTTGAGGAGGTGGAATCCAGAGTTCTGTTTTAGATGTGCTAAGACAAGGACATGTAACAATAGTATGGCTGCTGGACCAACTAAATGGCCGAAGGCGCATAAAGCACTTTATCAATGAGACTTGTACACGGTAAGAACTCAAAAAGCTTTAACTGTTACTTTCATTGTCAACATTACTATACACGTAACTATCTTCATCAACTAAAAAGCTTACTAAAAGGCAGCCCCAATCTTCTATGACCTCACTTTCCACCCGTTACTGACACTAACAGTGTAGAACGCATTTTGTAGAAAATGTCGGCTGGCTTCTCTGCCTTTTGCACACACAACTGTTTTGTGAAGGGAGACGAAGTGGAGCAGAGGTAACCGACATATACAAAGTCCCTCTACCTCAGGTTTCTTTTTTTTTCTCTTTTCCCCATGAAGATTAAAGGTTTTTCACAGATGGATTACATTCTTCTCATCATTAGTTAAGCCCATCTTAGTGGAAATTCTACTTAGGAAAGTATCTGAGAAAGGCAGATCAATTTGACTATGCAGAGAGCTTCACTTCATAGAAAATCAGAGCATTTGTGTGACAGGAAACAGAGGTGCAAGATTCACGCCTGCTCCCACACCTGCCCCTCCCCCCTCCAGCTGATAAACAGTCACCCTCTTGACACGTCCATATGCCCAGAAAGGAGGAGCAACACAGAAAATAACTGCAACATGCAACACATAATTTTCACTTGCCCTCAGGACATAAAATGCATCAGGACACCTTCTGTGAGCTGGCTGAGGGGGACCAATGATTTAGATCCTCACTCTTTATTTACCAACATCCCTGGAGCAGAAAGTAAAGTGAATAATCCTTGAATGGACGTCACTTCCAGACAACGTGCCTCTAAAAAGGAAAGCTGAAAAGGACAAACCTTTGCGTTGAATGTAGTCCTGGGTTCGTCTGGGTGGTGGGTACACAAATATGGATGCACTTGGCCATTCTTCCAAGCACCAGGAAGGATGCATGGGCTGAGGCGGTCGGTCGCTGCAATGTTCTGAATGCCAGTGGGCCATCAGCACACCTGGGTGCCGCGTGGGACATCTCAGATGCTCCTCTGGATAGTGGTCAGGGCCTGGGAGTTGCCAGATGAATTTCTCAGGCTGACACTATGGAGAACAGTGTGGATATTCCTTAAAAAATTGCAAATAGAACTGCCTTATGACCCAGCAATCCCACTGCTGGGCATACACACCAAGGAAACCAGNATTCCACGCAAATAGAGACCAAAAGAAAGCAGGAGTAGCGATACTCATATCCGACAAAATAAACTTTATTTTCAGCTTTATTTGATTAGCAGCACTCCTCTGTTTGCTGCCTTCTGAAAACATTTAATAGGAGACAAAGGGAAGATCAGGAAAGGAGAGAAGGTTGCGGGAGGGAAAGGTACAAACTGTAAAATCCTGCGTGTCTTCCTGCATAGGCTTCATTTTCTCTCTTTGAAAGTATTTTTACTTCAAGTACATGTGGATTAGAAATGTCTTAAACAGGAAGGTATAGTAATTCATGTTTTATATTAACACTTATCCATGCAGTTCTTTATAGATGAATTGGCAAGTCCTTTAAAATCTAGATGAGTAAAGCTTAATGCCTTTTATTGAAATAACTATCATTTGGAGAAATCTATGCTTAAGTGAAAAATGACTTTATCAATAATGTTCCTTTCCTCATTTCAGCATTTTAATTACATATTTCTTTAATATTTCCTATCACCCAAGTGTATTAAAGCAAAGGGTATTTTTCACCTGAGCACAATGTAAGAATTCTAATAAACCACAATATACTGGGGGTATTTTAGATGAAGGGATGCACAAGAGAACTTTTAGAAGTCTAATCTGCTCTGTAATTGGACTTGATAGAACTGCTTTCCTTGAGAAACTCAATAAACAGTACCACACCCTGCTGGTATTCTGTGGCTCCCTACAAGCACAGCATGTGTGTGTGTGTGTGTGTGTGTGTGTGTGTGTGTGTGTGTGTTAGAGGAGGGCTTCTCCAGAGAAAGAAATGAAAAGATATTGGTCTATCAGTCAGCAAAACAACAAAATCCCATGCAGCTAGCCCCTGACCCCTGGAAGTCAGAAGCTGGGCGAGGACCAACTTTAAAGACCAACCACTGAACCCTTAAAAATGGTTGACACCATAAATTTTATGTTACGTATCTTTAATCACAAGAAAAAAGAAAACGCTGCTTCACATAGTTATGTGGTTGGAAAAGCGAAGAGTGTTTTAATAGCTTTTTCAGGTAATGGTGGATATCCTTCTGTCCACTGAACTAAAACCCAGCAAGTGGTTTCTTAAAAGTTAGCTGCAAATGTAGAATCTGAAACCTTATCAGTAAAGCTTTTGTATTCTGTCACATTTTTAAAACCTTTTAAACTGCTTACAAAGGACAGGATAAAGCCACATTGTCCACGATGGTGCCACTAGCCACATACGTATGGTTTTCAGCACTTGAGACATGGCCTAGGGAGACCAAAGAATTGAATTTTAAAGTTTATTTAGATTTGATTTTAAAAACTTAAACCTGATTTAGTTATTGGAAAAGTTTTCAGTATGTTTGGGCCAACTTAAATATGGTCACTTATTCTTTCAACTGCTGTGAAATCTAAACACAGGTCAAGGCATTCACAGTGAAAATATAGGGCTCCAAATGAGATGTGCTCCAAATATACAATGAACGCTGAATTTTAAAGACATAGTAAAAATAAAAGAATATAAAATATCTCAGTATTTTTTAAAATTGAGTATATTTCATACTGAATATGTGTTAAAATGACACTATTTGGGATACATTGGTTTAAATAAAATATATTATTCAATTTGAAAAAAAAAAGTTTCTGTAAAGGAAAAATGAAGGATACCTGACTCAGGTTATTCTTAATTGAAATAAGGAATCACCCCAGAAGTCTCTAGTTTGTATTCTGCCCAGGAAAAAAAAAAAAAAAAAAGAAGTGAGAATCATTTCCACTGGAAAAATGAATCATCACTGGATGCATAGATAATCTGGTTTCAGTATCTGTATCTCCAAAATTACACTAGCTTTGATCACTCCACAAAATGGTGAAGGGTAGTAATAATAGCACTGAAAGGAGTGAGTTCATTTTGAAAGTGCTCTCCAATGTAAATGCATTTTACATTGTTACAGTATTATAACACAGACCACAGTCTGCATTTACGCATGAGAAATATTAAAGTAATAAGAGCCTTGTCATACATACACACACACACATATATATATCCTGTATAATGCACATATATACATGTGTGTATTGACTATATATTTCTAAACATCGCTCTATATATTTCGATATATATACTGTCAGAGGGCTTCCCCAGTGGCTGAGCAGTAAAGAATCTGCCTGTAGTGCAAGACACAGGAGATGCAGGTTCAGTCCCTGGGTTGGGAAGATGCCCTGGAGGAGGGCATGGCAACCCACTCCAGTATTCTTGCCTGGAGAATCCCATCGAGAGAGGAGCCAGGTGGTCTATAGTCCATAGCACACGACTGAAGTGACTGAGCACGTACATACTGTCAGAGCCTCAGTGAAAGCTCAGGAGCTTCTCCTTTTGGTTTCTTCTTCGTTTGTGTTAAAACTATTTAAGTATGGTTTTGCTAATAACTTGGCAATTATTAGGTAAATTTGAACAATCTGGACGGTCAAACTGATTATTTATGTTACAACAAGCATTCTAAAGCCTTAGTGATCTGCACTTCTGCACACATTTCTTTTTTTAAATCTGTGTTTCTAGACAATTATTTATTTAATCTAATGTGGACAGAAATCTTTGTGCAGATTTTTAAGGCTGTTTTCATCAAAGCTGCTGTTTCCAACTGAGCCACACACCACCAATGCCAAATGATCAAATTACTCACACAGAAACCATAAATGAAATCCATAGATAATTTGCAGACCTCGTTTCAGCCAATGGTTTTCGCTCTTTTTCTCAGCAGATCTCTCCTGAAAGCTGCTAACAGGCTGATTGGAATTTTATATCCTCTCCACTCTCTGGTGGAAATGCTAATAAGCGATGAAATGGCTAAAGCCCAGTGCACAGAGGAGGAGGAGGAGGAGAAGGAAGGAGCTGAAAACCCTCCAGCTTCAAAATCGCATCCTGAATAATCAGCAATCGACAGAAGTTCCTCACACAGTGCTTTCTCCACACTCGCGAGCAAACTGGGCTGTGAAACCTCGATGTTACGCATACATTTGTTCCAAAATTGCTCGACAGACTGCATTAGGAGGTTAGATGAAAGCCCAGTTTGCCATCACAGCCAGTTAGATTTCTCTGCTAGTATTGGCTATCTTTAAAACATATTTCCATGGCAACTAGTTTAAAAACATATTTGACTGTAGAGGCGCTTCTGGTAGGAAAGCAAGAAAAACCCAAGTGGCCTCTTCTTGTCAGAGCTCTTTTCCACCAGGGGAGCAAGTCAGGCCAACGAGGATGAGAGGAAGGATCTCTTCAGGCTCAGGACTGTGGAGCGTCCAGTCGCCTGTGTCCCCTCTTCCACGTTGCTGGAGGAGTCAGTGCTTCTCTCCATGAGGCAAACCTCCTCCTGAGCTTAACCTGTTGACCTTTTCTGAACCCATTTTTGCTGATGGACATTTTTCCTTCAGGTTTCCTTTGATTTTTCCATGTCTGCACTAGTTTCAAAGGCCAGTCAGAATACAGTTGTTTCAGAAGTGAGAGACAAAACTCCATTTGCTTTTTAGAAAAAAGAAGAAGAAATACTCAGGGATCTTTATACAAACTGGCCTTTTTGTCACTGCCATGTCTGCTTGTGTTGAGGCTTAATCCAGGGACCCAGGCACCCTGAGTTCTTGACCTTTAATTAGGAGAAATCATGAATTTTCTGTCCTGTTGGCTGTGGGGAACAGACCCAGAGTGCACCTCTCTCAGGGCCAAGATGAAATGTTAATAATAGTTCTTGGCTAGTTCTTCTCCTCTAAGAAACTCAGGCTTTTCCCAGGCATTTCTGTAATCTCTCCTAGATGTAGATCTAAGTATGACTAATTCTTAGTTTCACATCTTGTGGGGAATAAACAGCCTATAACCTTTAGCCCAGAGATAGACTCTGTGTAGATTGCATTGACAGACAGAGCCTATAATGTGATGATTTGGCTGTAGCAATAGGGACCACACATTCAAAGGTCTCCCCTCCTGTACCCCTGAGATGTTGCAAATCCCCACTTCTTCAGTTTGAGACTTTATCTTCTAAATGAGATATATTTCTGCAAGCAACAAATTCTTTTTGAATTAAGGCAAGATAGGCATGAAACAATCAATGAGAACAATACTCATGGGGGTCCAAAAATCAGATTTGGGCCCTAACATTTTGTAGCAAGAATATTTCACTGAAAGGGAAGTAGGAGACAGAAAGATCTAGAATTAAAAAGAACAGGGCCAGGTTGAGTCCTTGCATTGCAGGATATCTCAGAAGGGATTCTCTGTTCTGGAAGGTCCTCTCTATTCTCTCAGCCTCTCCAGCTGAGAGAGGGCCCGGCTTGCACTGGGTTCTCATTGTGCTCCTCTCTGGTTGAGGCCATATCGATTGGGCTGGTGTCCATTTCAGCTAGCTTCATGGTGCATATTGATCACCGTCACAGATCACTCATTCACCAAGCTTCATTGATCACCCAATGGCTGGAATTAATAGACTATCCAGTGGAAGGGCTATTCATTTAAGGTGCGTAGGCAGAGACAGTGAGTCCTCGGGGAATTTTTATTTCCCACTGTGAAGTGAGTGCCTCATCAGTGCCAGTGAGTATATTTATGTGAGAATGTATACACTTTGGTGTTTGTGTACATAACAACTGAAATGTAGTGTACCCAGGGCACTTGCATTAATTTGAATATCAATCTGGAAATTGATGGAGCCACAGTAAAACCTACTTTTGGATTACCTATAAAGAGTTTATTTATTTTATATGCAACATTTCAGGGAGAGGTGTAAATGGTTATGAGAGGAAAATAGTTTTAAGTAACTTCAAGATTATAATTTCAAAGCTTTTCTTTCTTTTTTTTTTCCCCCAAGCAAGCTATTTCTGTTTGTTTATCAAAACAAGTCTCCTAAGAAAATTAACTAAACCCATTTGGTTATCTGTATTCTGGTACTATGTGTCCTTGGGTAGTGGGAAACTGAGGGTTCGGCATCCAATTCCAACATCCAACATTTTTTTCCCCTATAATCATCTGTAGAAGCATTGTGCATGCTCAGTTCAGTTCAGTCGCTCAGTCGTGTCTGACTCTTTGCGACCCCATGGACTGCAGCACGCCAGGCCTCCCTGTCCATCACCAACTCCCAGAGTTCACTCAGACTCACATCCATTGAGTCAGTGATGCCATCCAGCCATCTCATCCTCGGTCGTCCCCGTCTCCTCCTGCCCCCAATCCCTCCCAGCATCAGACTCTTTTCCAATGAGTCAACTCTTTGCATGAGGTGGCCAAAGTACTGGAGCTTCAGCTTTAGCATCATTCCTTCCAAAGAAATCCCAGGGCCGATCTCCTTCAGAATGGACTGGTTGGATCTCCTTGCAGTCCAAGGGACTCTCAAGAGTCTTCTCTAACACCACAGTTCAAAAGCACCAATTCTTCGGTGCTCATTCTTCTTCACAGTCCAACTCTCACATCCATACATGACCACAGGAAAAGCCATAGCCTTGACTAGACGGACCTTAGTTGGCAAAGTAATATCTCTGCTTTTGAATATGCTATCTAGGTTGGTCATAACTTTTCTTCCAAGGAGTAAGCGTCTTTTAATTTCATGGTTGCAGTCACCATCTACAGTGATTTGGATGCTCAGTAGCATCCAAATCTTTGCAACCACATGCACTGTAGCCTGCTAGGCTCCTCTGTCCATGGAATTTTCCAGGAAGGAATACTGGAATAGATTGCCATTTCCCCCTCCAAGGAATCTTTTCAACCCAAGGATCGAAATCAAGTCTCCTGCACTGGCAGGCAGATTCTTTTCCACTGAGCCATCTGGGAATCCCTTTTCCCCCATTCCACCATATAATTCTATGCCAGTCACAAACCCCTGATGTTACCTGCACTTATGATTCACTGACTATATATAGATAGGAGGTTCCAACAACACCCCTCCTTGACTCTGAGTTCAATTAATTTGCTCAAATGACTCAACAGTGTTCAATGATTACTGGTTTATTACAAAAGGATGTAGGAAGAAAAGGTGTGACAAACCTAGACAGCATATTTAAAAGCAAAGACATCACTTTGTTGACAAAGGTTCTGGGCTCCAAAATCACTGCAGATGGTGACTGCAGCCATGAAATGAAAAGACTCTTACTCCTTGGAAGGAAAGTTATGACCAACCTAGACAGCATATTAAAGAGCAGAGACATTACTTTGCCAACTAAGGTCCGTCTAGTCAAGGCTATGGTTTTTCCAGTGGTCATGTATGAATCTGAGAGTTGGTCCTTAAAGAAGGCTGAGCACCGAAAAGTTGATGCTTTCAAATTTTGGTGCTGGAGAAGATTCTTGAGAGTCCCAAGGACTGCAAAGAGACAAAACCAGTCAATCCTAAAGAAAATCAACACAATATGTTCATTGGAAGGACTGATGTTGAAGCTGAAGCTCCAATACTTTGGCCACCTGATGCAAAGAGACGACTCACTGAAAAAAACCCTGATGCTGGGAAAGACTAAAGGCAAAAAGAGAAGAGCACAACAGAGGATGAGGTGTTAAGATAGCCTCAGCGACTCGATGGACCTGAATCTGAGCAAACTCCAGGAGGTGGCGAAGGACAGGGATGCCTGATCTGCTGCAGTTCACAGGGTTGCAAAGAGTTGGACACAACTTAGTGACTGAACAACAAGAAGTCAGGAATAGCTAGATGGAAGAGATGCAAAGTGCAAGGTGTGGGGAGGCTTCGTGACCTCTCCAAGCAGCCACTCTGCCCAAGCGTCTACATGTTCACCAATCCTTCCTCATCCTTTGGGTTTTATGGAGGTTTCAATACACATTCATGATTGATTAACTCATTGACTATTGGTGACTGATTCAACCCTCCAGCACTTCTCCCCTCCCAGGAGGTAGAGAGGAGAGTGGGACTGGGACAAGAAATTCTAACCCTCTAATCATGAAGTTGGGTTCTCTGGCAACCCACCCCATCCTTGGATTAGCTTCAGGGACTTCCAAAAGTCACCCCATTAGTGAAAGATCTTTATCACTCTTATCATAGGAAAGAGTTTTAGGAGCTCTGTAACAGAAATAGGATGAAGACTAAATAAATATTTAATATAAATTGCAGTATCACAGAAACCCAGCTTAAGGGTAATCAAAGTCCACTGTGTGGACTGGGACCTGTGGGTATGTGAACTGGGCTGATAGGGAGGGCCTACCAGGAGTTCAGGTACCTGTGTGGTCTCTTGTTGGAAGGGATCCACACCGGGGCAGTGGGTGATGGGAAGCGCAGGGACTTGCATCTTTTAGATTTGCTTCTCTGGCAGCCTCTTGGGTGTTATCTGAAGGCTGAGGAGAGAAGCATGATAGACAGATACTGAAGAAGCTGCTGTTTGCATTCCTGATATTTGCAGTAATGACTCTATCAGGCATCAGGCTTTTGTCTTATCTGAAGACTTGTTAGGTGAGAAAATGGGGGCAAGGGAGAGGAGAAGAGGCTTCCTTGATGAGGCACCTGTGATTTCACATCACTGGTGGTTCGGGAGGGAAGAACAAGGAGGCTACCACTTGGCGGTGGTCAGGACGCGTTCCCAGAGCATGGGACTCATATCTGAGAGTCCCAGATACAATCATGGACAAGGGGCAATGTGGGGCTAGAAAAGGGGCCTGGGAGAACAGAGGAATAAGGATTAAGGATTCAGTAAAATTCAAATATGGCTTATTAGAAATCAAAAATTAAGTCTGTTATCTTTTTAAAAAACTTAAAAAATATAAGATAAAGACCCACATTGAACTATAAAAAAGGGATTAAAGTGGCATTATTTATATCCACAATTGATATTGCCACAGAAAAGTTGATCCCTGAAAAAAATAAAACTAAATTTATTTTTTAAAATATTTGGAAGTGGTATAATACAGTGAAAGGAGCATATCAGAACCTAGAGCCAGTTATTATCTGAATGACTCTGGGCAAGTCGCTCAGTGTAGCAGATGAAACCTGTTTTCCCTCCATCTGAACACACCCCTTAATAATAATCTGGGTGATTATGTCGCCCAGCCTTTCCACCAGCCCAGAGGGAGCATGTGATGGAGCTCTGACGAATCCACCATGGACAGAAGTAATACATGGTGCTTCTAGATCCCATCCACTAGAACTTCTTGTGCCTGGGAAGCTGGCATAAATTTGAACATCAGTTTGAAACTGATCTAATTCAGAAGGAGGTAGAATAAACCTAATGTGGGGTAAGCAATAAAGCCTTTATTAACTGTGTGAACAGTATTTCTGACAGGATCATGCAGAGTACCCAGCAGAAGACTGCAGTTCCCTACTAGGTGGTAGAGGCCAGACCCTGATTGACTACACAGAAGGCCATTCACCCGCCAGGAACATCTGTACTGGATGCTGCAGGAGCCAGAAATTCACTCTTACTGTCTTAAACACTAAGACTGGGTTTTATGTGCTATACCAATTAGCATCATTTATATTAATTAATCTATCTGAACCTCAATTTCTTATTAATAAAAAATGAAAGAATATTATGTAATTTATAGAGTACTGCACTGTGCTTACTTGTTCAGTTGTGTCCAATTCTTTGTGACCCCATGACTTATAACCTAGTAGGCACCTCTGTCCATGGGGATTCTCCAGGCAAGAATACTGGAGTGAGTTGCCATGCCTTCCTCCAGGGGATCTTCCCAACCCAGGGATGGAACCTAGGTCTCCCACATTGCAGGCAGATTCTTCACCATCTGAGCCACCAGGGAAGCCCATGAATAGTGTAGTGGGTAGTCTATCCCTTCTCCAGGGGATCTTCCTGACCCAGGAATCAAACCAGGGTCTCCTGCGTTGCAGGTGGATTCTTTACCAGCTAAACTAACAGGGAAGCCAATTTATAGAGTAGTTATAATTAATTATAGAATTAACTATAGAGGCACACAGAAAGTGCTAAATAAATAGTAGACTATAGTATATAGGCTCTTATTCAAGTTTTCCCTTCATTCAGATCCTTTTCTCATAATTGGTAAGTTAAGTTTATTTTCCATAGTGGGACATGAATCATATGATGAAAGTGAAACACACCTTCAAGCTTAGATGGAAAGAAAGAACAATTTAATGACCCAGTATGGACATCAGCTGTAAGATATGGGACCTTGGGTACCATTCTTAAGTTTTCTGAGCCTTAGCATCCTCATTTGTAAAACAGGTAAAAGAATTCACACCTCACAGGAGATATGTGAAAATAAAATGAGGCAGCAAATGTAAAAGTAGCCCTTACTCTTTGGAGTTCCATAAAAATGCATGGTTTACTATTATAGATTAGCCATTTTAAACTCACAGAGCCCAGCAGGTTTTGTGCAAACATTATCTTCCCAAACAGTATATGATTTTCCACTGGATTAGCAAAGTGTTTGCTTTATATTGTAATGCTTTTCAATTCTGGTGGATACATGTGATTAATATCACCTTTTCATTTTCTCATATGTTTAAGTTGATGAAGCAACAGCAGTAATGTATTTGAAATGTTACATTTTCTTTTTTGTTTTAGTGATGGAAAGAAGACATTGTTAGCAGTAAATCATGTATGTCCAAATTGAACCTGATGGGTAAGGAAAAAGTAAGATCTTCACTTCTTTCCTGTCATTGAAATCTCCTTTGGAGAGAGATGCATTGGGAGCTGGGGCTTCATTAGAATCAAACACAATCTTGGCAGGTGTCAGTTAAGCAAGCTCTGCTGTGAATCTATGATCTACTCTAAACTTTTCGATATATTCTCTTAATTTTACGATTTATAATCTCTGAAAACACCTCATATGAATTTTATTACTGTGAATTGAAGGCTATCAAAAAGTCAAGTTTTCCTGGAAGAGCATTTGGTATGTTCTTCACACTGGCACACCATGTCAGCCATGGAGATGCCTATTTTTCTCTAGATAGAGAGTTAAAATTCTGAATATTTAAAATACGTATGCCTGGATCCTGAAGAAGAAAGCTGAAGTACCTGGTATCTTAAAGGAGATCAAAGACACTATTGAGTGGATGCAGTTCGCAGCCATGTGAAGGGGGTTGGGAGGAAAATACTTTAGTTCGTAGTTCAGCAAAAATATATGGAACTTCAACCAAGTAATCAAAGTGAACACTGCATTAAGGTCATGTTGATATCATGTGCTTCCAGATATGATGTCATAAGACAGGCACTTCACCTCCATGTTATTTTAAAAACCTTCAAAACAAAAACAAACAAAAATATATAATGATGAGAAAATTGAGGAATAGTCTATGAAAATGAGGAACATGCTGCAAAATATCGAACTAGTACTCACAAAGCAATAAATGACATGAAAAACAAGGAAAGCCTGAGAAACTGTCACAGACCTGAGGAGAGCAAGAAAACATAAAAACTTACTGCAATGTGTTATGAGGACCCTTATGTGGATCTTGGAATAGAAAAACATCACTAGTGGGAAAATTAGTGAAATCGAAATAAAGCCTAGAATTTGGTTAAGAGTAACGTGCAATGGTGGTTTCTTAGTTTTGGCAAATATGTTGTGGGAATATAGATTATAACATTAGGGGAAACTAAAAGTGGGAGAGACATATACAGGAGCTCTCTGTACTACTTTTGAATATTTTCCTGTAAATCTGAATCTATTTAAAATAAAATGTTTATTAAATTATATATGTATATAGCAATGAAAATATAAATGTCACTTATAATGAATAAACTTTTATTTTTAAAAGCATTAAAACAAAACTTTACTAAATTGTTGTACCTATATTATTTTAATGAATAGATTATCTATCTATGAGAAATTATTTTTCTAGCATTCTAGAAAGATGATGGTGACAGTATAATTTTCGATCTCTTGAAACAACCACATAAAAACAGATGAAGCAAAATAGCAACAACTATAGATTTATAGCAAAATAAAAAAAATTGACAAAATTTACAGCAAATCTGATTGACATGGCGTCTCCTATGAATGTTGAAATGCCAAGCAGATGGGGATGAACCACCAATAGCCACCAGAACTGCGTGAAACCAGAATCCGTGCAGGAAGAAGCAGACAGAGCATGAGACGGATCTGAGGAGAGAATCCCAAGAGAGTCAACCAGTGTTCACTGGAAGCTGTGAGCAGCTAATGTGAGAAATGCACCTGAAGCTGGGAGAGATGGTGCCCAATCTACTAGCGGGTGAGCAGGACCCTCAGTAAGGGGTCCTACCCTCAGTAAGGACCCTCAGCAAGGCATAAAGGGCCAGCAGTTAGCATCCTTAAGAACATCCAGGCTCCCCAGACAGAACTACCATAGCTCCTCCATGACAAGGCCACTAAATTAACAAAAAAAATGCTAGAACTGAAATTATAATTGAGCAAAATAAGGACACAAAGATGAAGAAAAAGAATTTCCAAATAAAAGTCATAAGGGAGAACAGAGCCAGGAAATCTCAGAGAAAACTGCCCTACTTTTTAATACTATATGACAATAAAGCAAACAGAACAAAACAATAGAAGAGGGTAGTCCATGAAGTGAACATATTTGTTCCACAAACCTTTCAAAAGTTCAAAAAATTATCTTCTTGAAAGTGGTCAACATAAAACAAGCAAAATAAAACAGGCAAAGCCATGTTGAGATCAAAAATAAGGAGCAAAATATCATATAGACATATGGACATTTCAAAAAGTCATGCTGACCAAACAAAATCTGTACCTACTATTTCAAAACAAGGTAATAAACCTTGAATGACTGACATCAAAGAATAACTTAAACCAAAATTATATAAATTATGACATGAAGTGACAGAATCTAGTAAAGAATTAGAAATTATTTTTAAAAAAGGTTATTTCAGACTATTAGACTAAAAGTCATACCAGACTACTGGAAGTGACACAGATAAAAGAATGTCCTAAGAGAACCAGAAGATGAAAAGAAAGAAACATTCAAAAATCATAAAAGAAAAGATAAAAAGATTCAAGAGAAAGTGACAAGTACTGATGATAAACAAACAAATCCAAACAATAGAAATCCCTGAAGAAAAAGATGAAACAAGAAAATATAACAGGATGAAAGAATATAAACTATCTATATTTTTTATAGTAATGACTGAAGCTAGATTAGGTGGTAGATAGAATGATGGCCCCCAAAATTGTTCACCTTGTAATTCACCTTGTAATTCCTGTGAATGTGTTATCTTTCTATGGTTAAAGGGACTTTGCTGTTGTCATTAAGTCAAGGATACTGAGGTGGGGGGGGGGTCCTAAGATGGCAGAGGAATAGGACGGGGAGACCACTTTCTCCCCCACAAATTCATCCAAAGAACATTTCAATGCTGAGTAAAATCTACAAAACAACTTCTGAATGCTGGCAGAGGTCATCAGGCATCCAGAAAAGCAGAACATTGTCTTCAAAAACAGGTAGGAAAAATACAAAAGACGAAAAAACAGACAAAGGAGGTAGGGAGGGAGCTCCATCCTGGGAAGGGAGTCCTGTCCTGGGAATAGAGTCTTAAAAAGAGAGAAGTTCTCAAACGCCAGGAAACACTCTCACTGCCGAATCTGTGGCGAGCCTTGGAAGCACAGAGGGCAACATAACAGGGAAGAAAAATAAACAAATAATTAAAACCAACAGATTACGAGCCCAATGGTAACTCCCCCAGAGGAAAAGCAAAGCAGACGTCTGCATCCCCCACTAGCAGGTAGGGGCTGGGCAGGGAGGCGCGGGAGATGCAGACTGCAACAATTCTTAAGAATTGGGCTGAACCGCCCCGCATGTAAACAGAGCAAACTAACCTGGGCTAGCACACCAGACTGCGGGACAGTTACCACGTGAAAAACTCTAACATAAGACACTGCCAGGACCGCACACAGAACAAAGGACGGAACAGAAATAGCTGGCTACAGATCATCCTCCGCCGGTGACAGGCAGCCAGAGCCGTAAGGGCTAGAAAGTGGCAATCGCAGCACCAGAGAGACTTTACTTACCAAACTGCAAGCAGGCTTCTCTGCTAACTAAGACTTTTTGGAGTGCTGGACAGACACCTTCTGCCTGAAAAAGGGGTAAGAGCGGTACACCCAGAAAACTGAGCAGCAGGAAAAGGTGACAAGCAGTGCGACTGCACTCACCAAACACCTGAACTACTTGGTCCTGGGAAGGGCACAGAGTGCAGGCCCAACCTAACCTGCGACTACCTGGGCGCCGAGCCTGAGTGGTCTGAGGGCTGGTCTCAGACGGTCCCCGGTGGAGAAAAGTAGAGCCTGAGCAGCTTAGAATAGGGAGATGCATGCAGCCTAGGGCCGGCCTCAGACAGTGCCCGGCAGAGAAACGTAAAGCCTGAGCAGTGTGTAGGGGCATGCCCAGCATGGCTGAGACACTGTGAATACACGCCAGTGCTATTTGGTAGCAGCATCCCTTCCTCCCCACAGCGCGACTCACCAAGTGAGCCTTAAAAAAATAAAATAAAAAAGTGACTTCCACCGCCCCTCTTGTGTCAGGGCGGAAATCAGACANGGAAAAACCATAGCCTTGACTAGACGAACCTTAGTCGGCAAAGTAATGTCTCTGCTTTTGAATATACTACCTAGGTTGTTCATAATTTTTCTTCCAAGGAGTAAGCATCTTTTAATTTCATGGCTGCAATTAATAATAACATATTATTAATATTATATTTTAACATATAATCAATATAATATATATAAATTATATTTTATAATACAAATATATATAGTATATATACTATA